>JAPYYR010000608.1:0-25826 GCA_030523065.1 Aphidius colemani
TTTTTTATAGAACATTCTTAACTCGGGGCCCCGGACCCCATTTCGTCCCTGGTCTATAAAATGTTTTCTGCTGAGTTTTCTGCCAACTTCAGCTCCATGTTTTCTTGTTATTCATATATTTATTTCACTTCGTGAGATTGTGCATGTGGTGTTTTTTCTAGTCAACATGATGGATAGCTATGAATAATATTTGTCATGTATTTATTATTTTTTGTTATTTTAATTTTATGACTCTACTGGGTGGATGTATTTTCAAGTCTTGATGCTACTATTTCTACAACTGCTGGAACTTGAAAATAATAAATAAAAATACATTCATTCATGTTATTATTTTAAGAAATTTGATTATTTTATTATTTCAACACGTGTTAATATGTTAATATTTAATGTGGTTTGTTTGTTGATGTAGGAGTGTGTGTATGCTGGTACCACTTGGTTTTAGTTGATGCCAAGTGGGTCACTATTCGATGATGCCCTGACAATTTGCATGCACACACAGTGGCTTTGTTTATCGATGTGAATGGCAAGCTACAATTGAAATGTGTATACATGTGTTGCACTTGTTTAACAATGTGACATCATGATTGTGAATGTCGAGGGGCGTCAGGTCAACAGGGACATCATCCCACTTTGAGATTAATCAAAAAAATTTTTTAGATAATAGAAAAATAATGTCATTTGAAAAAATTAATTGATTGCAAACAAAATATCAGGTTGAAAGGAAAATTTTATGAATATTCAAAATTTTATTGGTCGTTTTTTGAAAAAATGCTTCATTTTTTTTTATTGATTGATACGAACGGAAATATCGAGTTTACGAACGCCAGATATTTTTAAATTTGACTTTTTTATTTTTCCTTTTTTTGAATGTTTTTTGAATATTTAGATCAGGTGTGGCCTGTCAGCTTCCACTTATTGTTCAATTTTCAATACACATACGCGAACTATTGAAAATAATTTTTATTTTTCTTTTCATTATTTTGTTCATACAATTTAAATGTATGTTCGCGAGGCACTTTGAATGCATTAAGCTTCGAAATAACAGTGTATTCATACGAACAATTCATTTTTTTTTTTTTTTATTCCTTTTTCCTTTTTATTTTCAATTGTGAAATAAAAATTTTAAGCTGTAAAATGAATGAGTTTAACCTCTTAACCTTTCCACTCGGTATTTTATTTTGTTTAAATTATATAATTTGATGAGATCTATTTTTGTCATTTGAAATGATTTGCTAAATTATAATTTTATTCTTTTTGAAATATGAAATAACCTATTTTTGGTATTTAAGAAAATTAAATCAGTTTTAATTTAATTATATTTTTTTGTTTGAATAAGTGATTTATTTTTTTTTTTGTCATTTAAAAGACTTCATAAATTATCATTTTATTTTGTGTTTATAAAATTATATTTAGAATGCTCTATTTTAATAATTTGAAAAATAATTTGCTGAATTCTAATTTCGCTCTATTTTCTTTATTCAAGTATAAAATTATATTTAAAATATTTATTTTTAAATTTAGAAAAAAATCAAATTAATTAGCATTTAATTTCCTTTATTTTTTTAAATATAAAATAACATTTTAAGCCATCAATTCTACCAGTTTAAATAAATATTTATCTAATTTATTTTTATACTATTCAAAAACCTTTACACTTAATTTAATTAGAAACAAAAAAAAAGTTTTCCAGTGAAAGTGATAAATTATTAAGAATAAATTTTAACACTACCGGTGTATCTTGTCGAGTCTCTGTCATTTTAAACATTAATTTGATACTTTTCATTCATTTTTTCCATCATTAAATTTTTCATGATCAGTACTTATTTCTCCCGAGTAGAATAAATAACAAAAAAATATAAAAAATAAAAAAGAGCAATAGCAGCAACCACTTGAAATACCTGATAGAATAAAATGATAAATATTTAAAGTTGAAGATGTCTTCTTCAAAAAAAAAAACTCGTGTGTATGCAAAGTGAGTCTTGAAACGAATGAGATACTTGAAAAAGATCTTGATACATTATGTATTTACATAAAAGTAAAAAAATAAAATAATGAAAATTTATAAACACAAAGAAAAATAAGAAAAAAAAAAGAAATGAATAAAGAGAAAGCCAATGAATTTCAGTAAGTGTAATGCTGTAATGACATACGTTGAATTAGGGCATCCAGTAAATGAAGAACTTGAAGATATTATTTTGAAAATTTTAGTGGTTTATATATAATGTAGTTGAATGAGGGCAAAAATATATAAAGTGCTTCATGTGGTTACAGTGAAAGTCACATGCTTTAAACTTGGTGAAATAATATATCCTGAATATGGTTTTGCTATTTCATACGATTATTCATTTCTCTAATCCCCCCTGAAGTTGTTGGAGCACACAAAAAGGGTAGAAAGTTCAGCAACCAAACAAAACTTGATTAATTTACCTACACAATGTGTATATTTATATATGGAAATAATTGTTTATTAGATATTTGATATTTATATAAAAAGAATAGAAATTTTAAATGGACTTAATAATACATAGATTAAGATAATTTCAACATAAAATTTGCTAATGTTTATGTAGTTTATCTCGACATCTCAAATAAAAGCTATTATTACTAGAATATCACGTTTATGTGACATCAATCGAATTGTATTGTTGAGCTGTAATCTTCTTATGCCAAGCTTGAATTAATTATATCATTGTTGGATTATTATATGTAATACGACACAAAATCTATCATTTATCACATTGTTTTGACTATAATGAACCTGCTGACGTTAATACACTGGATATTGAAATGTGTTGGATTAAATAATTAACAGAAAATAATTATTCACAAAATAAATACTGAAAATTATTTATTCTAATTTAATAAAATTATTTTTTATAAATTTTTTATGAAAATATTATTATTAAAAGATTAAAAGCTTTGAATTGAATTAAAATTTTAATTTCAGCAATTGAAATTAATTTTATTCTAATTTAGTTTTAAAGTTTTATTTTAATGTTTAGTTTTTATCAATTTAACATGTGAAAATGTTAAAATAAAAATTTAATTTTATTGAAACAATGAAAAATCAAAAAAATCCATAGTAAATTTTTCATTCATAAACGAAATATGAAATGCAAATAAAAATAATATCAAAATAATAATTATTAATAATAATAGCTGATTATTTTGATGAAAAAATAAAAATATATTGATAATGTAGTGGAAATGTACATATGTGCAATTGCCAAATGGACAAATTTAAACGAGACGTGAAATTATAACCGGAATTCAACTGCAAAAGTTTTCTTCAGTTGGTTGCTCACCCTCAATATATTCTTATGCCAACCAACCAAGCCAACAGTAAAAACATTTTCATATTTATTTCTATAAACTCTATTAATATAGTGTAACTACATATCTGTATTTTTTATACTTGAGATTCCCTGTACTCAATATTTTTTCAAGTATGTGGGCATAAAAATACTCGACAAAATATTATTATTATTTTAATTAATTTATCATTACTTAATTTGCCTACTAAAAACCTCTCAAGTAAAATAAAAAAAAAAAAAGCAAACAACTATTTAAGACTCAAAATAAAATAAGTGTTAATTTATAGAAAAATTAAATTATTAAAATTTCAACTTGAATATTAATTTTTCCAACTCAACAAAAACGAAAAAAAAGAAAGAAAAAACCTTTTTAAATTTACATAATATTATTTAAATTTAAACTTGAATGCCTCTTTTTTTTCTACCCTTAATATTATTTGTTATTATTGTTATTTTAAAGCCTCAATCCATCTGGTTCATCTCCAATCAACCCTCAACAATGTATGGGTTATTTTGTGTCATCCGGATATCCGTTTTTCTCAGTGTATTTTCGAGTATTATTCATTTTTTTTTTTGTTTTATTTTTATAAAAAAAATAATAGTATATATAGTGTAGTCAACAAACGCCCTAGAAACGAGACGTAAAATTGCTACGACAAAAAACAAATTGCGTACAGTAACCACCACCTCCACCCTTGTTGGTCGTTTACCCTCGATCGAACGACACTGCTATGCGCAACTTTTTCCTCAACCTACTTCCCTCTGTTAAATTTTTTTTTTTATATTATTGTTGTTATTTTTATTTTTTATTTTGACTACAACCACCCTGTGGGTGTATTCACAGATGTTTCAGTGCAACGGATGTGAAAATGGGGATTCATCCTCGCAACATCTTCAGCCATTTTCACAAAGTTTACTCTTACTTTCAGTTTACACACACACACATAGGTTCACGCCCAATTTTAATGTGCGAATTGAGCATCAGTCAAGACCCCTTTCTCTTTTTCATTTTCTACCCTTATTTTTATCTATAAAAAATAGCCCATTTTACCATCAACTTAACGGTCTAAATAAGATACTATTGTGTAATGTTTTGTAATTACAGCATATAATTCAAACGAAAAAAAAAATAAATATAAAGCCAATTACATTTATGAAAGATTTAAAGAGCCAGTGTTAATATTGAATGAATATTCAAATATAAATGTTATTTTAAAAAAATAAAATATGATAAGAAATTATTTGTGTACTTTGCATGAATTTGAACTGATCCAAGTCAATCCTGACAGAGATATCAGCCATATATATACAGAGAAAAGTCAAAGATACATAACAGTAAGTAAGAGAAATGAGTAAAAAAAAAAGTACAAAATAAATAAATAAAATAAGAGGGAGAAACCGAAAGCAAGCAAAAGCAAGAAATTGTAAAATAGGGCCCTACAGAGTCGTAACGAAGGGCGAACTTATTGACTTTGGCTGGCTGCATTTTCCACTATCAAATTGGAAATGAAAGAGATTGTAAATGGAAAAGGGTGTAAAATAAAAAGGGGTGGGTCGGGGGTTAAAGAGAAAGAGAGAGAGGTATCGTGAGATGGTTGTTTAAAGAGAAAAATATATATATATAAAAAGACAGGGATGAAAATAAAAAAAAAAAATCAAATAAAGGGTAAAAAAATAAAAGTAAAATGTATTAAAAAATAAAAAATAGTCACGACATGTGTCGTGTGTAGTGGCACTATGTAACGGCTTTTTCGTCGTTGTGTATCTTGCCAAAGAGACCTCTTTGAAATTGTATAACTATGTATACACATTTGCACTTGGCATGCCTCACCATAAATATCATAGATAACGTCGATATAAAAGCCGAGGTTGTGTTCACCATAGGACATATTATCAAACGTACTGTTAAAAAATAGAAAAGTAAAAAGAATAAAGCTCACATGACATGTATATACTTGAACTTTTATTTACACAAAATATTTACTGTTTAATTTTCGTAAAATTTTTGCCATTAAAATAATTTAAAAATAGAAAAAACTAAAATAATAAATTATAAATTCAAAATTAATTAAATTTTTAATTTATAATTATAAATAAATATTTTTACATTACAAAGTAGAAAAAAAAAAAAAAATATTAATTTACAGTTGTTTTAATTAAAATAAAAATGACTGGGTTAATTTGAGCATGAAAATTTATAGGAAAAAAAAAAGGTTTGTGTAAAATATAACAAACAAAAGTACATTATATTTAATGAGAAAATATTTTTTGATATAAATTTCGAATGATTATTAATCATTGATGAATATAAAATAAAAAAAAAAATATATAAATGTCTATATATCAATATAAACACAATGAATATATTCAAGTTTGATATTAAGTCCCGAGGGTGTTTATAAATATGCCTTGTTTTCGTTTGAAAAACGTGTATAATAATAGCAATTTACAAAATATGGGCGTTATTAAAACACACCCCTTTTTTCGAAAATACCATCAACCCTTGACTTGAGCCCCTCTCAATTAACAAAAATATAATGTCCATTACAAATTGTAGATATTTCACATATATATTTTGCTTGAAATAAAATATATTTTATGTGCATGCTGAAGTGAATTTATATTTGTAAAGAGAAAAAGGGTTAACTATATCATAATACTTAAAAAAAAATTGTCGAAGGAAGTTGCAACTTTTGTTGGCCGGAACAGTTAATTATAAACTAGTTGCTTGTTTTTTATTGTATATATTTTTTAAATAATTATTTTATTTCGCACGTGTCTACCAGGTAAATTAACTAACAAAAAAAAAATGTAAAACTTGGTTAATCGTTCACGTTCCACCAACAATACCACATTCAGTATTTTTTTTTTTTTGTACTGAAATACTGTTTTTTTAGAGTGCATTTTTATGTTTTCAGCAGTGAGAGAAATTTAAAATTTTATTTACCAACACAGTGTTTTTTACGAATAGAGAAAAAAAAATAGATGGAAAGTAAAATTATTTCATGTGTGAGATTATACAGAGACAGTCCAAGAGTGGCAAATGTTGGCAATACATCAAGGTTTATAATTAGTTTTTGGTGCATACCAGAAGCCAAAAGATGCTCATGGGAGAGACATGAAGTTTCAAGAAAAATAATAAGAATATTTCACCATTTACTTGGATATTTTTTCCTTAACCAAATCACTTCTAATAAATAAATAATTAATTCAAATATTATTATCTCAACTAGAAAAAAAAATATAAATAACACAAATAATTTTTTCCAAGAAATAAAACTAGGCTAATCCTCTTGTGTAAATAATAAAAATTCCAAATTAAAAAAGAAACAAAATTCAAGATGAAAATAGACTTTCAATTAGTTGAAATAAAAATTAGTAACAATTTTTTTTTTCATTAATTTAATTCCATTAAAATTGATTGAAAAATAAAAATAAATAAAATCAATTTTTATCTTTTTTTAAATACTCGAATAACGAACTCGTTAGTTTTTAAAAATATTTTTTACAATTTCGTCGGAGTAAAATACACAAAACCCATAATTAAATTGCAAAAAAAAGTAAAAAAAAAGGAAATATATAAACTATAAATTTGTCATGGAATTCAATGTGTCAGTAATTCGTAAATTTTGTTACAAAAAAAAAGAAAAATAAATATTGAATTGAAGAGTTTTTGCAAAAAAAATATGTAAATGTTTAATCAATATAGATCGATTGTCTCAGTTGGTGGTTGAATATGAAAATCCCTATGTTTGGAAAGGGTGAAAACTACCCTTTAATATCCCTTTCCTACAAGCTTTACCTGTCACCCCATCAAAATCCAGTTGGAGTCATCCATTCATTGACTATTTGTCTTGCTTTACATACATCCAACCACGATTTATCAACTATTATCCACTTTTTTTTCTATTTTCTTTGCTCTATACATTTATTCTTCTATTATTTTTCATTTTAACCATAAATATTCTCAATTTACATGTAAACTTGATAAACAAAAAAGCTTCATTCGACTTGATTTTTAAATTTTATTATTGTATAATTTTTTTACTTGATAATTATCTTTAGGATTGTTTATCTAATTTATTTCAACAAATTAAAAGAAATAGGTTCTTTTTTTATTTGGCAATTGACACTAAATTTCTAAGTAACTTTTAATCTCTACTCTTAATTTTTCTATATTTTTATTATTAAATATTTTTTGATAATTTATATGGAAATATATTAGTTTTTCTTTTTCTTTTTTTGGTGTTCAACTGAGTTGACAAAACCTCTGTTATTTTCAGTCAGTTAGATAACAGACAACTTGTCCTTTTCATGCGCTGTTGAGCTTTTATGATTTTGTCGAATGGAATTTTTTTAAAACCGTATAAAATTCAAGATAAAGATACACACTGGCATTTTTATAAATTCATAATTCATGTAAAATCACTCGAATAAATTCAATCGTTCTCTGTATTTAAAAAAAAAAACGATTTGTTTTTAGTGAAAATTTTTTTACTCTAAACATACTCTTTTTGAATAATTTATATTTGAACAAGGAAAACTTGGTTTTAAAATAAACAAAGTTAACCACATTATTGACATATCATTCGATCTGAAAATTATTAATAATAATCAAGTCATATTTATCATGTCTACGTAAACATGAAATGTAATTTTAATATTTATTTTATTGATATTTTCCCCAGCAAAAAACTTCACATGACTAAACATTGAAGCTGCAATATTATTTTCTATATTAACAATAATAAACGTGACGTTTATTAAATAATAATTAACAGTATAATTAAATTTTCATAATTTATTTCTTTTCATGTGAATTATTTTTTATGCCTATTTTAAAATCATTCGACAAATTCATTACCATTTCGAAATATGTTTCAATTTAAATATCTGTTTTTCTGCTTCCATTGAAATTATCATACACATTACATAAAAAAAAATTAATAACAATATTGTATGATAATTGAAGAGCCAGTTATTCATCGAACCAATAAATATTCTTTAAAAAATTTATAATTATTATTATTTTTTTAAATGATTTTAAAATGATAAAACGAAATTCGTTCAACTAAAATCCCTGAAGCTTTCCGAGTGCATCACAAAGATGGCAATTAATTTTTATATTTTATTTAATTTTTTTTTGGTATTTTGATATTTTATTTAGAGCCATTTCATCACCTAGACGATTTACCTTTATCCGGTAGATTTGCCTCAATTCAACTTGCTGTTAACATTACCCACGTTGGCAACGATTATCCATACCACGACCTTTGACACTCGATTTACTGGCTTTCAAGAATCGATAAGCGATTTGTAATTTGTAAACCCCTGGGCTGCTTGGTTGCTTCATATATTACGTTCAAAACCAACACATAAATTTAATCTTTGTTTTGTATATAATACACTTGCTTTGACATCATCGAAATGACAATTTATCTTATCAATCTATCAATGTAAATAATTATGGCAAAACTAATTTTTAAAATATTATCGTTAATTAAAATGATACCTAACTCAAAAGAAAATTATTATAAATAAAATAAAATGAATCATTCCATTTATTTGCACTTTATTTATATTTTTTATAATTTTTTTTTCATAAGATAAATTGTTACTCAAAGAAGTGGCTTATTTAAGTAACGATATCAGTCTGTTTAAATACTTTTCGTGACCATCTTTCAAAGCTAAGAAAAAATAAACAAAAAAAAAACTATATAACATCTTTTTTCTCTCCCCTTATTTCATTTCCTCTGAAGAAGATTTTAATGATGTGTGTTCAGTAAAAGCCTGTGTTTTATATTTACACACATACACAAAAAAAAATTTAAAAAAAAAAAATATTACAGGGTACTTATAATAAACTTTGAAGCATTAAAAAATATAAAATATTTCTGTATTTGTTTTACATATTGTTTTTAAGTCTATTTTGAGATTAAAAGAATTTTTTTTCTTTCAATTTAATAAAAAATTCAAGTTGTATATATTTATAATTCTTGAATTTATTTCTATTATTATTTGTTAAATAAATTTTGCATTTAATATTAATATTTCCAGGTAAATGGAAGGTTAAATAAATGATAAAAAAAAATTGAATCATAAGGATGCCAGCCAGACAAACTAATTTTACTAATTTAATTTTGGTGCGTCTGGTTGTAATAAAAAAAAAAAGAAAAAAAGAAAAAATGATTATACGAAAAACAAATGGGAAATGATAGTAAAATACATCCCTTCTATTTCAGCCCACCCCTAAATTTCAATTGCTAAATTTCCGTCAGTATTATCCGGCTTCTTGAGTTTTGATAATATGATGCCAAAGTTTGATGTTTTTTTATCACCCTTACTCTACTTTTGAACACTGATCATACAACTGTTTGCACGTGTGTTCAATATGATAGCAACTTGATAATGCCATCATCCAAAAATGTTTAACATTGACGAAAAAAATCAAGGGATAAAAACGAAGGGATATAGAGAAAAGTAAAAACAAAGGGATGATGAAAAAGGAAAAAAATCATATATCCATTGCAAAAAACAAATGTAATAAGAGGGTTTATGGCAAAAGGAAAAATAAACTTGATGATGAGTCTGGCATATCTGTTTACAAAATAAATATTTGCAAATATATATTGTAGTTTTTCTACTGTGTTTTTAAATCTGGCTCTATGAGATAAGGGAATTTGTAAAATAATTAAATTTATTAAACGTGATGCATCACTAATCAGCTGATTTGCAAAATTTGATTTAATTTATTTTATAAATATTAATGAACAAAAGAAATTAAAAAGTTTATTAATTGTTGATGAATAAATATTTTAAAATAATTTATCCACTCAATTATATAAATAATTAGAATTGTAAAATTAATTTTGTAATTTAAAAAAAAATAAAATTTAATGTTTAGCTATTGAAATGGAATATAATTGAGTTATCTAGCAATTTTGAATGTATTTTGTTTTAAAGAAAAATGAGTTTTTGGATAAAAAGCATTTAACAACCCTTAAAATACCGAGGCATTTTTTTTTTTTTTTTCGAAATGTAAATAATTTAAATTCTCGCTAAAATATTAATAACTGTTTAATTAGAGTGACGAGAGAAAAAAATCAATAAACTATGTTGATGTCATTGGCCAATTATACATTTTCCATCAAGCTGTTTTTAAATGAATCTAAAATTTTGAAAAATAGACAGTAAAAAATTAAAATAAAACTAAAATTCCAATTCCGGAAATGCAATTAAATTGAGTAATCAAGCAAATTCATAAAATTATTATATAAATCTATTTATTCGCCAAAACTTTCCTAGAAACATTCAGTCGACTTTTTAATTTGAAAAAAAAAACTGACTAGTAAATTATCAAACGAAATTAAAATCAATCAATACCATCAGTTTGTTTGCTGAAAAATATTCCGACAAATAAAAATTTAAAATATTTCTTTTCAATTTAAAAAATTTCAATCAACAAAAATATTATTTTATTTACATTGCATTTCTACTTGTATAATTTAAAAAAAAAATAATTTAAATCATTAAATAATACTTCAACATATTTATTGAATAATTTCCATTGATAAAATTACTATCAATTAATACAAATGTAAAATATTAATTCAACGCTCATCAGGTATTAAAACATATCTAAAATTATCGTCGAATAATTAATTCCCATATATTCCAACAAATGTTAATTACCATTGTTATCAGCAAAATACAAAATTTCAAATAAACAACTATTTTACTGAATAATAATTATATCCAACAAGTTTAATGACCGAAAAAATCGATAAACAATTACCAAAGTAGACTGATTAATCTTCAGCATAAATGAATAAATTATAACTCCAAAAACTACTTGCATCAGCAAGAAAATTAATTCTTTTTTTAATAAGATAATGAATATTTAAAATATTAATTAATACGTCATTGTCTGTGTGTGTGTCTGATATTAATTTTTTTTTTATTTTTATTTTCTTCATCAAGAAGATCCATGTCGAAAGATTTTGCTTCGCGACAGAGTATAACTTGTGCCAAGACGGGTCAAGTGATCTCACCACTCGAGGATCATAAAAAAAAAATAAAAAAATAAATAAAAAGACAAAAGTCAAGTGCAGCAGAGGTCGACATTTTACGTCAACCACTTTTGCTGCATCTCTTCTTGATTCCTCCCCTACAATTTCATTCTCCCTTTTATTTTTTTTTTTATCTAAATATCCATACCGAAAATATTGAGTAATTTATATTTTTTTTATATTTTATTTTCTGGTCCATCGAAGTCATTAAAGATTCACCACACATTCTCAGTCTGTCCTGTTCATCTGGTGCATATCATGCATTTATTTTCGTTTTATTTTTTTACTGTGAATCTGTGATCAATGCGTATGATGAACATACAGATGTCAAATGAAAAAACGTTGATGGTTCCATTAAATTTTCTATTTTTACTTTTATAATATCTATATTGAATCAGAGGTCATATCAAAAGTCGATTTTTACTGATGGACTCAATTTTTTTACCGATTTGAAATAGCTTTTTTCTTTTTGTTGTACATTTTCAGTTGATTTTTTCTTTTTTTCTTTTGTTGAATTTTCCATTAATTTTGTTTGTTTTCTTTCTTTATTTACACACATACACTATTCAACAATCACATTTAATACAAACATGATGTATTTTCTCATCAAGAACCCTAGAGTAAGAGTGACAAAGATATATATTTTTAGTCTCTTCCTGTGAAAGTAATTTCCTTCAGGAAATCCATGTGATTATCCCCAAGTGGAATAACATTGTAACATAATGGAATCACCTGATGTAAACATTATGCCAGACTTCATCACCTCAACCACTATCAATGTAGATAAATTTTAACTGATATTATTTATTCAAAATCTTTTTCTCTTTTAAAAAACAATTATATCATTGTTTTTCTTCAGCTCAAAAAACCAAACCAATTATTTTTAAAATAAGGAAAAATTAAAATGTAAATTGCATCTTTTTTATTTTGAATTTTCGATGTTATATAATTTTTTTTGTTTTTTTTTTTTTTTTGATAAAAAAAAGTGAAAAAAAAATAAAAGAGAAAAGTGGATACCTTTGAGACAGTTGAAAATATAAAACCCCGAAGAGAATTCTTGCTTGAGGCTAAAGGGTGGAGATAAGCGAACTCCAGGGGTTGTTGGAAAAGAAGATGAAGAAGAAGAAGCTTTAGTTGTGTTTCAAGTTAGTTAAAACAGCCAGAAGCATTTTCAGCAATAGTGAAAATCATGCCCCTGGAGAACTAGACACCAATTTTACTTATGAAGTTTATTTTTTTATTTAACACTTAACAATACTTGGGATACTTCAATTAGACAATATATGAGTCAATGAATATTGCTACATTCATTGAGGGGTTGAATATTACTTTTGATTATAAAACAACGCCTGAGGAAATTTATATATAAAAAAAAACACATTGATATAAACCAATTATTGTTTGACAAGTGGAGTCGAGCAATTGTCTTATATGGAAAAGTCGATACCAAACACATATTCATACGAACACAGACATGAAATACCGGTACAACCGGAAAATTATTTTTTATAAATTCAATTTTTTTTTACTATCAAAATCAAACAAGACTTTTGCAGCTGCTGTTGATCTTTATGACCAAGTATTCAAGGACACAAATAAAATATATATTTTTGTACATAAAAACGTGGGAAATTTGCTCAAAACTGTTGAATAATACTACAGCACAAAATATAATCATTAATTTCATTTAAAACGTTGAAAAATTTCGTCTCCATTTTCTCATTAAGACAGTCTCTTATTTCGTTCAACGGATGAAAGATAAAAAAATTATTTAATTTTTTTTTTCGGTAGGAACAGTAATTTTACGAGACGTTTTAAATGTTGGATAATCCTTTGTTGAAAACCAGTGTGATTTTTTGTCCCCAGGCAGTGGAAAATGAGTTGATGGTGAAAAAAAAAAAATATTTAAAAAAGAAAAACATTATGTAGGTATATGGAGAGCGGATAGGAAGAAAAAAATGAGTAAAAGAAGAATATAATGAAAGAAAAAACTCTTTGCTTTTTTACCACAGAACGACGCCATCATCAGTACGTCTATATAATTCTCGATTATGTGAAAGGGTCGAGACGAACACTGAAAAAGGGGTGGTTCAAGTGGTAAGACCCGTTGACGAACCAAGGGATGTATACTTCAAGTGCATATACATCCGTGGGAATTTTATATATAGATATATATCTGCAGCTAAAGGAGATGTTTATATAAATATGCAGAATATAAATATTGCCAGGAGAAGCCACGATAAAGGATTCGCTGTTGTATTATACATGACAAAGATGAGAAGCAAGATGAGGATATAATAAGGACACTTGTCGTCGGCTTGCTTGAATAATTTCATACTCAAAATTTTGATAGAAAGTGTAATAAAAAAACTTGATAATAAAAAAATTATAAAACGTAGGAGAAAATTTTATGGAGAAAAATAAATGAATTAAAATTTAAAAACAAATTGAATGTTGTAAAAAATATAATTCATAGATGAACAAATCGATATATTAGATGAAATAGTTTAAAAAAATTTAAAAGCTAATTTAAAAATGTTAATGAAAAATTTAAAATAATTTATATTCTTGATTTTGATTTAAAAAAAAAAAAATTGATCAATTTTCTTGATAAAAGTAAAGCTGTTTTCTTTTTGTCAAAATATTTAAATTAATTTTTTTTTCTGTCTTTGACAGTGTATTTCTATTGTCTAAATTATTTCCATTAGCATTGAAATGTTTCAATTAGATTCTTGAGTATTGCAAGTGAGATGGAAATGTATAAATGTTCTCAAAGTGAAGAAAAAAGAAGTTTAAAGTTTTTAGAAGAAAAAAAAAAGTAAAAAACATTTGCAATAATCGTCTGACGACCATTTCAAGGCACTCAGGAAATTGTGTTGCATCTTTGGGAGACAAACTCAGTCGTAAAATAAGAAAACGTTGAATGAAAAAAGAATAAAAGATAAAAAAAAAATGAAATAAAAATAGGAAAGAAAAAAATTATAATAATGATAATAATAAATGAAGAAAAGATGTTGGAAATAAGCATAAAAGCGAATGAGATGCGAGGCACGATGCGTCCCTTGTAAAAGGGGATGAAAAATAAGAAAATGAAATAAAAATTTTTATTTTTTAAAATATTTTTTCAAAGGCGAGAAAGCAGCATAGGGTCTGGGTGAAACGAGCGAAAAAGAAAATTACACCATCTTTTACTGTACATTCAAAACTCGGATTTAAATACCTCGCGGGTTATACGTCATTCTTGAGCAGACATATTCTATTCCGCTTTTTTGATAACGTGACTTGACTTTTCAACAATTTTTATATGAAAACATGAAAAACCACAAGTTTTAGATTTTCATAAAAAGTAATTTTTCCTATTGTATCTAAACAACATCTAAATAACATTATCCAAAAGGTTTGGGAGTTTATTGTCACTAGAGCTTTTATTTTCTTTTAAGTTTTTAAATTATTTTTAAATAATTTTTAAGGCATTTTTCACTGCAGATTATATTCAAACAGAAATTATTCTAATCGAAAATTTAATGAATAAATTATGATTTTAGTATTTTAACAACATCTAAATAGTACTATCCTAAAAATTTCAGAAATTGAATTTCAATTATTTTGATTTTTTTTCCATTTTATAATTTTAATTTAAAACAATAAATATACTATAACAAAAATAAATTAAATTATTAAAATAACAAAAAATATTATTAATTAATTAACCGATTAATTTAAAAGAAATAAAATTAAAGTAGAAAATCAAAATATCAATTTCCGCCAATTACAAAACTGTCGAAACTTTAATAACAACTTTTAGAATTACTTTTCAAATAAAAATAAAAAAAAGGGACGTATAATAATTAATCATCAAGATAATTGACGCGTAATAAGCTACTTTGACATTTAAAAGTAATTATCGAATTTGTTGAAGGGAAAAAAAAAATAAATCAAATTAACTTTGTATTTTATATAATAAAACCCTTATTCAGATATTTGATCACGCAAAGAAAGGCAGGTGTAATTATTACTTCACAAAGAACCACACAAAGAAAATAAAAAATTTAAACTTTAAAATAACATTTTGAAGATAAGAATAAAAAAAAATTGACTGAAAATGATGATGGGGTGTTAGAAAATGAACGAGCATCATTTGACGTGGGAAACAATCGATCCTTATGGCTGCCTTTGGCCTGCTTCAACATATTCAAGATGATGGGGTTCAAAATAGTACAGCTATTTAAAAGCAATTGCTAACCTATCTACTTTACCAAACTGTGATTCAAGCACCATTATCAAAATTAAATCGATATTCTATCTTGCAAATTATTAAACGTAAAAAATTGTGTGCATGATAAGGCACGAGAAAATGCAATAATAATTTTAGATTAACTCTCTCTTCATCTTATATTTATCCAACAAATGAATAACAATTTAAATAACACCCGAGAGAGTATATGGAAAAATTTATAAACTTTTTAAAAAATATATTAATCATATATCTCGCATTGAATTTTCTATAGCCAACAAAGTAGTCGGTCAACTCAAACACGATAATATTTTTCAAACTTGGCCTATTTTTGTAGGAAATTTTAAATGAGCACTCTTAAAATTATTAAACAAAAACTGTTTAATTTTCTAATAAAACATAGAAAAAATTGTTTTAAAAATTAAATTAATTTTTGGCTTTTAAAATTTGATTTCTATTTTTTTTGATAAACAAATTAATAATAATTCCCGAAAGAAAAAAAAAAAGATAAAAAACTTGAAAAGAATAGACATTATTATTAGTTATTTTCTCGAGCTTAAATCAATTTTTTTTTTCCATTTATTTTCAATCAAGGTAAGTATAAAATGAGCATTACGATTCTAATAAATAATATTTTTATCAAATCAATTAGTTGATTAAGTTTATCAAGTTGATATGTATCATGAAAACTGGATATATTGAAAAGGGTTAACAAACTGATGATAGTCATGAACATGTCAAAATTGGTAGACAGCTATTTACCCTCAAACTCAATACTACATCGGAGAACAACAAGACATTGTTGTTTTATTCAAAAAAAGAAATAATACAAGAGAGAGAATCATTTCAAAGATATACAAATAACGTGACTATTTGGTGAATACTACAAGTTTAAAGCTTGTTCAGCTTAGCATCATCTGCCTCACGTACAAATTCACAAACTTCATTATTACCCTCATTCAATCATATATAAAAAATTGTTCTCAAACAAATTCCAAACTTTTCATAATAGCGTTTTTAAAATTTTTAATAATCAAGTTTTTTTTAAAAAAAAAAAACGACTCAACAAGTATTGGCTAACTATTAATTATAAGACAGTATGAAACAAGCAAAGCCTCGAGTTCATTCAACCTATATATTCCATTCATCAATATTTATGAAAACATTATATCGAATTTATAATAATATTTCCAATACTAATTTTCCCTCAAGAGATTAATAATTACGTAATTTTTTTTTTGTGTCTGCAGTATGTATCGTTGAAAGTTTGGTGAATTTTAATAATATTTATATGTCAAGATTGTTAATTATCAAAGTATGGAAATGACGTTGGAATATTGTGTGGCTTTTCGTGGCAAAATTGTTGCTTAATATTTTGGTTTAATGACACAAGTATATGGCAGGTGTGTTGGTTGTTTGGTTGGATAATATAAAATAAATTTACAGAGAAAAGGAATAGCTATGTTAACAAATTCAACACACATATCAGCCTGAAGGGGTTACTGACAAATTAATATGCAACATGTACATCATATAAACTAATATCACGTTGACATAGTGAAATTAACTTGGCATTTTGACATATTAATTTTTCAAATCGAACAAATTAAAAAGCACAAATTACACTTTGTAAATTTTTTAATTTTATTACTCATCTTTTGATATTTTAACTCTCCCTTTCGCTCAAGAAATTAAAATTCTTCTTTTTATTTTATTTTAATTTATTTTTATTCCCAATTATGTTATCTTTATTTTGGATAATTTTTGTATTATTTCTACGAATCAACACACATACAAACTACAGATGTGACAGTTAATTCACAGAAAACCATGTTAAATTAAGCCAAAATTATACACATTAATCAAATTTTATTTCCATGAATTTGTACTTTTAATTAGTTAAAAAAATAATAATAATAAAACAGCTATATAAAGGTTATTTTTAAAGCTTTACTTTGTATAAAAAATATACACACAAGTAATTAATTTTATAGAATAATCAATTTGTGATTAATTAAGTTTAAATAATGACAATTTCACACGCATATGGTGGCTCTATCAAGGCTGTGGCTAACACACCCTAAAAACTATCCTCTCAAAACCGACCTATTATTTATTCTATCAAAAAAATTCGATAAAATAAATATTTAAAATTAAAAAAATAATAACTTTTAATAGGTAATATGTTATAAAGCCAATGAACCTCTTTTAATAACGCAAATAATAATATTAAAAGTAAATAAAAACTTTGAACTCAAACGACCTCATCAGAGTATGAAAAAATGAAAAAAAAAACTAATAATTTATCAAGTAGTCACGCAAAAGGATTTATGAGAGATTGAATCTCTTATTTATATAAAAAATAATGAATGAATAAATTTTATAGAATTAATTAATAATAAATCAATATTTAATGAATTATTAAGCTGTTATTATTGTTTGATTTATTATTCATTCAACAAAAGAAAAAAATAGATAATTAAGTTGTTTGAAAATGATTAAAAGTCAATTAGTGAATATATGTGAAATAATTATGATTTTAGATTCACTGCAATGTCACGAACAAGCTGTGCCTCTTTACTAAACAGTTGGTAATTAAACTGGTTGGAGAATGAATGAATATTTGCAGTGTAAAATTTTCAACGATCAATCAAGTCACATATTCTCCCCGAATCAAGTAAATATTTCATGTGTGTGTGTGTTGATATGCATAACGAGAAATAAATCTAAAATTTATGAAGCCAGTTGTTGTTATATAAATATATGCTAAATTGACATGAAAGCAGTGATGGTGATGACGATTTGCCACCCTGTTTAAGCCTTACTACTGAAGAAAAGGGAACAAATGACGAATGGAAAGTGTAATTTATCAGTATAATCGTTGAGGAAGTGATTCGGCAAATGGAATATATTGTGATATATATACAAAAGAAATCATCCTAGTTGACCACACGATCCATACGTCCAGAAAACAACCAGGTGGTTCAAGCAGGAAAGTGCCCGCACGTTTCAAATACAGTTGGACATGATTCCCACCCACAAGACATGCAATATATCCCCAAACATCTGTCAATTTTCCCTTTTTTTTTTTATTTTATTTTTATATTATTTTTGAATCATTCTATTTTTAAATTATTTGATTTTATTTTTATTTTATCGTTGAGGGTCTAAAAGTTATTCAAATTTTTCATGGATATTTAAAATTTATTTATGATAAAAAGGCGTATGTCCTATTATTTATATACTTACGCCTTTTTAAATAATATTTATAATAAATATTTTTTATTTGGAAAAGAAAGGTAACGAGTAGCTATTTTAGCAAATTATTTCTTTCATGGGTTTTTGGTATGATAAGATTGCGTGTCGCTTAAAAAACCAACAAAATCCATTCAATCAAAAAGGTAGATACAACATAACAAGGTAAAATAGTTGAAAAAAATATAAATAATTTATAGCTTGAAATAAAATAGAGTAAAAGAGAATAAATAAAAATTTTTTAAATTGAAGGATCAATGAACAATGCCAACGTTGCAATAAAACTTTGTCCATGAGATTATTTACAAGATATGCTAGCAATAACTGGGTCGTGATTACTCGATTGTACACACTAGAATAAAATACGTATTCCTTTTTTTTTTTCGTTACCCTCGTTATCGTTTGCATTTCACAAACAACAAAATAATAAATCATCGAAACAACTCGTAAATTCACGTCAACAATTAAAGTGAACTAAAAAAGAACACCCTATTTTGCTTTTGTTTGAATGCAAAACAAATAGTTAAATGTATTTTTAAACACATGTAAATTATAATTAATAATAAATGAAAAATATAAAAGCTTACCTTTTGTGCTTTACAAGCAGCAGCAAGTGGTAAAACATCATGATGATGAGCTGCATGACGATCACGTAGACACATTGAACAAGCAGCAATTTTACATAATGCACAATAAAGTGTGACTATTTCACCATTATGATCAATACATATTGAAGTACCATCAGGCCCCATTTGTCTATTTCCTTTTATTGTATTTGACTGCCAGCTGGCACGTGGTGGTCCCAAATTATGAGTTGCCAGGGGTCCCCTTTTTGGGTGACATGATTCACGACAATCATCACAATATAAAACCTAAAAAAAAAGAGAAAAAATACAATTTAGTAAATCATAAACAAATATCCATGGTAACAAATTAAATAAACATAAAAATTATATACAAAGTTTGTTTAAAATATATATATTTTAAGTTTAAATTAAAAAGAGGGTATTATGACTGGTCAAATAATAATTACAAAAAGGTTTAAAGGGTTAATTTAATTAGACCTATTTTCACGTATCAAGCTGATAGTCATTCGTCCCTTTTATCATCATTTAAAACCTTGCCTCAAAACTAATTGAATAAACTGATTAACAGATAGACAGACCTATCACGAACCAGTCTAAAATACGTGATAATATTTATATGTATTTTTTTTTCTTTTGGCATTTATCAGAGGTAGTAGTTGCTTCAATATATATGTACATATAAAAGGATCTAATTAAATTATTGCATGTACATTCAAAAGGAGAATAATTTATATATATATATCTGTAAACTCAAAAGGAGCAACGAAACTCATTGAGATTCCAGCCGCATGATTTGGCGAAAGGGAAGCCAAAAAAAAAAAAAATAAACGGAAGGAAAAAAATCGAAGTAGACCAAGGAAAAATGTGAAATAAAAAATGATAAAAGTAAACTACAGGATATAGTTAAAATAAATATAAAAAAATGTGTTAAAAAATGCTAAATTTAGTTGATGATGATGTTGATGATGATTCAATGAATAGAAAAAAAAAAATTTACCTCGCATTGTTCACAGGCAACAATGGCTTCTTTTGGTTCACCTTCACACATTTGACAATTTAAACGGATGTTTTTATTTTCATGATATTTATCAATGATTCTTTGCATTGCTTTGTATTTTGGTAAATTATTAGCACCACCCTCATCAAAATAGACTGTTTTATTACATACTGGACATGATAAACATAGTGTTCCACCAGATGGTGGAAAACAATTGCCATTACCAGGTGTTCCAACATAACTACCTGGTCTTGAACTATTTGATGTACTACTACAAACAACACCAGAATCTGTTTCTGATAATATTGATACTTTGTCAGCTTCTTGATCAAAATTTTGTTGATTTGATGAGTCAGTTGTTGATTCTGGTGGTGAATCTGGTGGTGCTTGTATATTAACAGCACATGATAAACACAATGCATGCCAACATGGCAACAATACTGGATCACAAAATATTTCCTTACATGAAGGACAACGTAGCTCATCCTCCATTATGTTTGTCTTGTTTTTTTTTTATCTCAAATTATTTTTGTCCAATTTTATTTGCCTCTTTTTTCGCCTTCAACTTTATTGCACCACACGACTACTTTTACGGTTTTTTGCCTCTTTTTTTGACCTTCTTCTTATTTAAAAATAAAAAAAAATTATAATTCTTTTTTTTTTATGCTGAATTCCTTGAGACTAGATACAACACAATCACATTTAACACACACTTTTAACACGTGGATGTTAATAACAACCTGTACTTTTAATGCAAAATAAAATTTAAAAAAAAAAAATTAAAAAAAATTAAATTAAAAAGCTAATAATTTATCAACTCGAGTTTTCTTCTTTTAATATTATTATTTTATCAAAAAGTAATGACAATGTAAAATTCTATCCAAATCTTTACTTTCTTTTGTTTTTGTTTTTTCTATTTGTTTTATTTCTAGTTCTACATTTTTTTATTTTTATTTTTATCAAAACTCACTTGTTATCACTGTTCTTGTCAAACAAACACTCAACACATATTTATTTATTTATAAAAATTGATTGTTAACAACACAAAAGTATGAATACCAACATAAGTGATGAAATATTATGTATTTTTATTTTGTCTGGAGCAACTTGTGTGTTTACAATAGACCGTGTCACCGGGTTGACTGACTTAAGACTGTTTTTCAGTGTTATGCAGCATCAAAAAACCTCTGCGCATTCAATACTACGCAATTTACAAACAGAGCAGTGACGGTTAACAACAATAATAATTATTAAAAGGGGCAATACTACAGGGTGCCTAAATTCAATTTTATTTATTTTTAAATAAATATACATCACTTCACCGCAAAATCCTTCTAACTATTCAATTTTTTTGTATTTTTTTCTTCTTTTTTTTAATCAACTGATTTGTCAAACATTTATTTATTTTTATTATAATTTATAAACAAATAAAATTTGCATGACAACATTTTTCTCTCTCCATTGGCTGTCTTTATTATTTTTTTTTCAAATTCTAATTTCTAGGTCAATATTCTATTTTAATAGTCAAATAAAAAAATTTGTAAATCTAGTCATTATTCCAAAATTAAAATGAACTCAATTTAGTTTATAAATAAAACATTTAAAATGATATATAATTATTATATAAACAATATTTTAATTTATATTTTTAGAAATATTTTACAAAATGAAAAATAAATAAAGAGATGTTAAAGTATATAGTTAAATGTACTATTTTAATAGTAGGGTGAAAGTAAAATAATGTTCGTTACTGACAATAAGAAGAACGAGTTGTTTTATATGTTTTTTTATTTATATTTTTTTTTTTTACAAAAGGTAAGCTGGTTGGTTACAAAAAGAAAAAAAGCATAAAAAAAGGATCAAATTCATTAAGTATACCTTACACACATATGTAATCTCAAGTGAGATGAGATAGTAATATGCGAATTTTTATGATGAAGGGTAAAAGTGTAATATAGGACAGAAAGAAAGGTGATGTTGTAGGGACATGATGACTCAAGATGATGATGATGATGAACAATAAAAGAAGAAAAAAACGTATACGTTTGTGATGGTCCGAAGAGTTTGCACGGGGTCAGGATATAAAAGAGAGTCTGCTTTATTATTATTATTTTTTATTATTGTTTATTGTTGTTATTATCATGAATATTTTGTATTATTGTAGAGACTGTACTATATGCATGTGCAATGTGCATGGAGAATGAAATCCAGGTGCAATTCGAGTCTATGATGATGCAGCTGGTCTATCAACTGGTCTCTTTGTACAATGATAATATTTTGTTTAAAAATATGACAGTATTATTAAATCATCGACAATTTAATTCACATCAATAATCATCAATTGGAATATTCCAAATCATATCATCGATATAATCTTGGACAATTTTTTTTAATATAATTTTTCGATTCAATGTATAGTTTAGAAACTGGGATTTTTTATACAGAGAAAAGAATTAATTGAGAGAAAGCCATTATTTAAATACGAATATATTTATAATTATTCTCGTATGAATAATAAGTGTTACTTGTTTAAATTATTTCAACAATTTATATTAAAATGTTAATTACATTAATTACAATTATTTTTATCGCGAAATTAAAGTTCATGGTAACTCCATCTCTAAGTTGTAATAATCAACTTCTCGGGATCCATTATTTTTCATTTTTCATCCAGAATCATTATTATTTACTTGTTTGTTTATTTAACATAAATAATTTAGCCTTGACTATTTTTGTTATTAAATGAGATTAATAAATATGAGATATTAAAAAAATTCCTCATGACGTGACTCTTAAAAGATTTATATAAATTCCATGATAAGACACAAATCAACCGACACGAATTTGCATTTTTAACAATAACAAACATTATCATTACTAAAAAAAAAAAATAACTGACCAGTTAATAAATAAATCATTGACAAAATTATCACGTAAGTTAAATAACTTTTATCACACTTAACTCAATCAAAACCGAGGGTGTTTCAATGACTCAAACAAAAATAAAACAAAAGCTCAATAAATAAATAAATCCACGTCAAGATAAATTTTAATTCATAAAAAATTCTAATCCATTTATAATTTATTAATTAATATTCAAATGGAAATTTCATATTTATGACAGACATCTGTTACATTTGATAAGCATCAACGTAATCACAAATTAAATGTTAATTCTAAAATATAAATTAGATTCAAATTGAATTAGATAATACAATTGCATAAATTATTTAAAACAAAAACAAAAACAATCTCTCTGAACTTGGATACAAAATCAGAAAAAGTTTCTTTTATTTTTCGTTTGAATTAATTAAAGATATTTGGGTTAACCTTACAACAAAATTTGGTGTTATGAATTTGATATTATTTTCAGAATAAATCATGTCAACTGGTGTAACACGATGTCTTCAAAGATCTTCCCTTTGTCATCTGTTAAAAATTCATCGCTATGCATCATCAACTCCAAGGTACTCCTATCAAATCCTCAAACAATATAATTTATAAAGAGATGATGTAAGAAAAAAAAAACAAACTGTAAATTTATTTAGTGTAGATTTAGATTCAAAGACATATGATTTGGTTGTTGTTGGTGGTGGAATTGTTGGATGTGCAACAGCACGTGAAATGCTTGAACGACATCCACAATTAAAGATTGCAATCGTTGAAAAAGAAAATAAACTAGCAATGCATCAAACTGGCCACAACAGTGGAGTTGTACATGCTGGTATATATTACACACCTGGCAGTATGAAGGTAATATTT
Source organism: Aphidius colemani (assembly GCA_030523065.1). Classification (NCBI taxonomy): domain Eukaryota; kingdom Metazoa; phylum Arthropoda; class Insecta; order Hymenoptera; family Braconidae; genus Aphidius; species Aphidius colemani. The sequence continues at coordinate 24,219 of JAPYYR010000608.1, forward strand.
TGCTTAAAGATAACAAACAGATTATTATCATGATAAATAAATAAACTACTTTGTTCTTGTAAATAGGCTAAACTGTGTGTTGAAGGACTAAAATTATCATATGATTATTTTGGTAAACACAATATACCATATAAAAAAGTTGGTAAATTAATAGTTGCACAAACGCCAGAACAAGTTAAACAAATAGCTGAATTACATGAACGTGGAATTAGAAATAATGTACCGGAATTACAGCTAATTGATAAAAATGATATTTATAAATTTGAAAAAAATTGTAAAGGTGAAATGGCCATTTGGTCACCATGGACTGGTATTGTTGATTGGTCACAAGTTTGTCATTCTTATGCATCAGAATTTGAAAGTATGGGAGGACAAATAATACTTAATTATGAAGTAACTGGATTTGAAGAAACTAAACAGTCAAATGGACAACAAGAACTCGTTCCAATATCTGTACTATCAAAAAATAATGTAAGCTCAATGCGGGTTGATATTTTTTTGTTTGCTATTTGATGAATTAAATGTTTGATTTATTATTTTATCTAGTCAATCAAGACAAAATATGTATTAACATGTGCTGGTCTACATTCAGATCGTTTAGCTGTTATGACTGGTTGTGATCTTAGTCCACGAATAGTACCATTTCGTGGTGAATATTTGCTATTAAATGACAACAAAAAACATCTTTGTACGACAAATATTTATCCAGTACCAGATCCAAGGTTTCCATTTCTTGGTGTACATTTTACTCCAAGAATGAATGGCGATATTTGGCTTGGACCAAATGCTGTACTAGCATTTTCCAGAGAAGGATACAGGTAATTAAAAAATAGCTTAAAAGTGTTGTCAAGTTTTTTATTTTTTGTTTTATTAAAGATGGACAGATGTAAATATACGTGACTGCATTGAAATGGCAAAATTTCCTGGTCTTTATAAATTATGTTTACGCTTTATCGTACCTGGTATAAAAGAAGCAGTTAAATCAATAATTTATCCATTAGCTATCAATGATTTGCGTAAATTTATCAATCAAATAACATATAAAGATGTCAAGAGAGGACCAGCTGGTGTTAGAGCCCAAGCTATGGACAATGATGGTAAATTAGTTGATGATTTTGTATTTGATGGAGGTGCTGGAAGTATTGGAAGTCGTGTTATGCATTGTAGAAATGCACCATCACCAGCAGCAACAAGTAGTATGGCTATTGCAAAATTTATATCAGACAAACTTGAAAAAGATTTTAAATTTTGATTATTAAAAATTCATATTTATTCAATTGTTTCGTTTTTATTTATTTAATAGTGAGTACGATCCGGCGTTGCCGGAATTACCCTGTTGATTAAAAACGATAAAATCCATCTATATTTTCTACGGATGTTTTTTCGGTTTTGTTGAAAAAAAAACATTAAAACACAATTAAATAAACAAAAAAAGTCAAATTAATATTATATATATGTTTAGTTTTATTAATTATTTATTTTAAAACATTAAACAAACAATTAGACATCTTTTCAATTTTATTCATGTAAAAGTTGATAAAATACGATAAAACCAGACTACATTTTCAAGCGAAAATTTGGACGGTTTTATTAAGAGCCCATAATGAG
>JAPYYR010000609.1:0-27338 GCA_030523065.1 Aphidius colemani
TTAATTGGCAATTATTTTTGAACCTTTTTTCAAGTTTTTAAAACACTCAAAAATTGTTGACAGTATAAAGGCCTATGTACCGTGTGTTGGAATTATATTGACGTCTTTTTTTTCTCTTGAAAAATATTTGAAGCTCTTAAGCTTTTTTTTCCGTTCAACCCTTTTTAAATGTAAGAGTGTTTATAAATTTTGTTTTATCATTGAAAATAATATCGTTGACACGAGTTATCGGACACGTAGCATTATATATAAATAATATTTATCGAAAAAAGTAAAAAGTCGTAGAGAAATGATGAGTTGAGAAAAGGATGATGTGGCCAGTGTGTCGAATGGTTAGGTCAATTTTCTAAATTCAAGTCACGTACAGTATATAGTGATGAGAAAGGAAATAAAGGTATGATAAAGAAGGTATATAAAGTTGGTATAGCATAGGCTCACCGGCGCCAGAGTTGGTGGCTTGGCAATGATCGCCATCCGGTGACTCTGTGCCAGCCATTAACCGACACATGTCTCTATCCAGACTTTTCCGGGAGATCGGCCTGTGATTTATCGTGTTCAACCGAAAAATCTACGAGCCAAGATACCATTCTCGAATTATCGGCTTTTTTTTAATATTTTTTACAAACCAATTCAACGACAAAAAGTTTAAACAAAAAATAAATATATATATTAACAATGAAAAAATGAAAAAAAATTGTAAATCGAATTTCTGGTCATCACGTTTGCTATTTTTTATTTTTTATTATCCATATTATTTTTCTTATTTTATCATTTTTATATTAAACTCTTTTTCAAGTCTTTTTTTTTTTTCATTTCTCTCTCAACCATTGTTCATGTATTTTACTGTTTTTTTTTTCATTTTTTCAACTCGTTCATGATGAAATGAAAGAATAAAATGAAGTAAGTGCTTCTGGATTATCTTTAACGGTTATTAAACGTTTCTTTAAAAGTTTCAAGTATCAAAAAAAAAAAAAAAACGTCAGTGTCTTGTTGATTTTAAGTTGACTCTGTGTATACACCATAATCTTTACCTTACAAATCCTCTTTAACCTTGATGATGTGGATAAATATATATATACACATCTATAAAATTGAGTAGAGGGTGATGTGATAGAACCATAAAACAGTCACACGATCGTATAGATATAAAGCAGTCAACTTTTCTTCTTATATATCTTTTCAGCGTCGAATGTTCTGGATAATTAAATGGGCGTGGTACATATATATATATATATATATATATATATTGTAACAAACCTTGGAACGTTGTTGTTCATGTCCCTCGAGTTGCTTTTCTTTTCCCATCATCTTTTCATTGATTTTTTTTGTTTTTCTTTTAATCCTGTGATTTTTTCTTCACATCCAAAGAACCGGATATGCTATCCCAGTAATGAATATGCTGCGTTCATTTTTTCACGTGTTTTTTTTTTTTTTATTTGTAGCATTGCCAACTTTTCAGCTCAACTCGAGCTTTATTTACAATTTATTCTCCTTATTTTTCTTGTATTTATTTTAACTATGATGATCTTTGCACTGAATAAATTTTTTTCGTGATAAAAAATCCAATATATTATTTATTTTAGATCAATAAATTGAATATATATAATAATTGTTTATTGATAAATTTATAAATCTACATTGTAAAAAAAAATATAAAATTTTCGAAAAAAAAAGCTCTTTTTTACTGTGTTAACAGTGTTCAATAAATCAAATGACCTCGCGCACATATATTGATATGTCTATAGATACATTGGTACATATGTAGTAGACAGTATGATTTTGTATGTGGAAAATTATTATATATGCAAAAGTGGTAAAGCTTATGCTCGATGTAGAGCAATTCAGTAGTCGCCTGAATACAATAGAGTGTGTTGTGAACAGTAGCTAGAGAAGAGGATCGACTGCAGTGGTTGGTAGGTGGATTGAGCCTCCCAACAAAATATGCAAATTCAAACGATTCTCTTGCATTCTCTCTTTTGTGATAAATCCTGTATTTCTCTCTTCAGCTATATCCCTTTGGCAATTTTTCCTTTTTTTTTCTCTTTTTCAACAAAAACAATAAACACAAATGATTGCTTGTGTGAATGTATGTGTGTGTGTGTCAAATGTCGATAAACTTTTGTAAAAAATATATGCTAAAACTACGGTAATGGTCAGTATTGTGTACATCAAAAATAATCCATTTTTTAAAAATCATTATAAGCATTCTTTTCGCAAGAAATTTCAATTATTTTTATGATTCGTTTTTCATTATTATATCATAAGTCTATTATTTATTTTATTTTTTCGTAAACCAATTTTTTATCCAGCCAAAAATCTGCTCTATATATCATATGATTTTTTTTTCTCGATATTTTAATTTACTTTTTTACTGAGCAGCACAAAAGGATAGCTTCGTAATTTAAACTGTACGAGCTTGCAGTTGTAGTTATTTAGTTCAATATTTTGTTGTACGTTTTAGAATAATAAAATAAAAAAATAGCAAATGAATGAGATAGAGAAGTTGAAAAAAAGAATATAAAAATAGTTAAAAGTGAGTAGAATATTTTTAGGGTCATTTACCTGAATTGTAGTAAGACTCACGTTGCACCAATATCTTTGGATGTCTTTTACTTTGACCATTTGCTACCCGTCGGTGGTAAATATGAGCGGTGCTTCATTCGGACAGAGAGCGATTGCTCCGACAACTTATTTGCCGACGTTGTTGCTTGCAAGCACATCGTAGATTTTTTTTTCTTTTCTTTTGAGGAAAGAGGATTGTAATATTATCTTTATTTTTTTATTTTTTTTTATTTTTTCGTGTCTGGTTTTTGTTTTATCTCACTTTTTCTATCGCAAATAAAAGAGGTGAGGCATTGCAAAGATAAAGATAAAAATATAAAGGATAAAAATAGGGTGAGTTTTATAGATCAGACTAAGGCCTTTTTATAAAAAGTATATACTCATTCTATTTTTACCTCCTAAGGCAATCAACGTCTATGGCGCCGGGCCATCGTTCTTCTCTCACTTTACGCAAACTCGTAAAAAAAAAAAAAAAAATTCCTTGTTATAGAAGTAGACAAATAAAAAGAACAGATCATGAGTCCTCATGAAAAGCATTTTACATTTTACTTATTTATTTTTATATATACATATTTTTTTTACGCAATTTGTACAGCTGACGACCAATAAGATGGACGCCAGAAAATGGAAAATGGAAAGGGTCATATCCCTCGTTGTTGTTGGAGGGTTAAAAAAAATAAAAAATAAATAAATATTGTATTTTTCATCGTTAAACGAGAAAACTTTATTTCCCCGTAGCTTTCGTGTCCGATGATAAGATATATGCTCGATGATAAATGTATCTTACTTTCTTTCTTTTTTTGTCTCATAAATTTATACATTTTTGAAAAATGAAATTTTATTTTTATATAAAAATTCAGGTGTTTTGACGTTTGTGGAAATTAAGTTTTTAAGATTAATTTATTTTGTTGAGGATAATATTTAACATGAGATTTTATTTTATTTTTTATAATTTATCGCATGAAAAAATGCAAGTGTCATTTTAGAAATACACTATTTTTTTGTTTTTCAATTGGTTTTTATTTATTTTTTTTTTTTTAATGTTTAAACGATGTGGAAATAAATAAACGAGATTTTTTTTCATCTATAAAGCAAGCGTTCTTTACCACTGACAAAGTAATGAAATTATAAATTTTAATCAATAGTAAAATTATCGTAAATTTAAGAATATAATTTTGGGTCTGACACTGCTTGACTTGTACTATTTAAATATATTAAAGTTTTTTCAATTTGTCAAGCCAAAATTATTGAATATAATTCTAGAATTAAATTTATCATTGATATGTCGTTAAAAAATTTTTTATTAGTTTTACTGTGAAACGGAAAAAATAAAATAGCGGGTCTGAGCGTGTTATTGACTCGTACTACTGAGATATTTAATATCACGAGAATCATGATTTCACGGTCTTTGTTTGAAAAAGATTAAACAAAAAAATCCCGTATGAATTTATTAGTCTATATAAAAGTTTAAAAATATTTTTATCATAAAAGTTTTAAGTGTTTGTCAAAATTAAATTAATGAATATTGATATTTAAAATATATTTCCTAATTATTATTCCATCGTGCACATGACTCATAATTATGTTCATATGAATATTTCAACTTTAATATATACACTTATCAACAAATTTCATTATGTTCTCAGTACATTTAATATCAAAGAGCTTAAAAATAAAAACGAAAAACTCACTCGACTTTTTATCGCAACTTGCATTTTATTTTTGGAAAAAAAATATTACTCGCTTTGAAAATGATATAAAAAAATATTTGTTTATTCACTAGTCAAGACTAAACTTAAATTTTTCGTTATAAAATAAAAAAAATTATTTTTTTTTATACCTTACGAGACGATAAAAATTATAGTAAGGTAAACTTGAGGTATACATCTAGCTTGAATCACCTTGGCCAATTTCAAAACGTTGTCTCTTGGAAAAAATTACCATCAACGACGCTCTTCACTTAGCAATTTTTTTCTTCTTTATCATTTTTTGTAATTATTTTATTTCTTTGCAACCCTCGTTCTTGACAACCCTCTACAATTAAATATGGAATATTATTATTTTCAAGTATTATCTATTTATAAAACATTTATTCTGAATTTTTTAAATTATTCAATAATTCAATCAATAACCCAACGTTCATACTTTTCTTTTACTTTTAATTTTCATTTTATTTTCCTTTTACACTTTGCTCAACAACGAGTCGAGTAAGAATGAGAAAAAAATTTAAAAAATTGATTAAAAAAAGTAAAATAAAATTAGTCAACCACACTGTAATATCCATTTGTGCTAATTTATTGCTAATTACTTTTTCCACATGGCGAAAGTATACGATGAAAAATAAAAATAAGAAAAATATTATAAACGGGAAAAATAAATACATTGTTGAAGCTTTTGTAGATTTACCATGGGAATATTGTGGATTGGAAATTACCATTAACATGTGTGACCATATGCATATAGACAATTTTTAGCAACAAAAAAATCATAAAAAAAAGTTGACTAAAAATAAATAATTAAAAATAGTGAATGCATGTATTTTAATTTATTTTTTCATCTGGCATTCATTATGGTAATACAAATTTCAATAAAATACATTTATATATTAAAATGCATTTATAGAAAATACATTTATTAAACATTTAACATTAAAATGAAATGAAATTCGTCCATTTAAAATTTAAAAAGTTATTTATGTTTCATTTGGATATACAAATATCCAATTACCAATATATATGATATTTATTACTCTGCTGCAATTAGAAAGTAAAATTATTATAGAAACGTGATTGTAGTTTGATAATTCAATTGATCATTTTCATTAATTTAATAAAAATAGCATCTAAAAAATTTATATCCAATTTTTAAATTCAAATAAATTCATCATTAAATGACAATTCAAATACAACATTTACTTTTTTCCCCGAAAATCAAATAAATTTAAAATTTTCCAATGTCTTTTTTTTTTATTTCTGTTGTAATATAATTTTACAAGTATTTTTCAAAAATAATAATACTTGTCGAAGCTGTGAAAAAAAAGAGCATCAACGAGAAAACAATCTATTCACCCCCTGGGGTTTGAATTACTCAGTTGGTTACAAACAAAATAACCAACACACATTTATATTTTATATATATATATACATGGAAAATAGATCGTTGAGCATCAGGACTGCGGTTGTTTGCATATTTCAATTTCCTATGCACCACACGAGCTTTATCATATTCCAACTCTCTCATTGCATTTACCTGTAAACCGTGTGTGTGTTTCAATTTTTTTTTCTCTTTTTTTTTCATTTCTTTTTACTGTCTCTGATGTACGTAAAATATATATACTCACGTGTGGTTTTTATAGATGTGAATCGCAGCATGAATCTCATTGTTTCATTTAAAAAAAAATAACTAAAAAAATGTATAATTCAATAATCAACAAAATAAATAATTATAACAATGTCGACATGTATTTATTTATATTTTAACTAGAGCATCGACATGTCAACAAAACTTATTAAAAATATAAATTTCTTTTTTTTCTTTGTACACATTATATTTCGTAAAATACAAAAGCACAAATATGAGGGTGTTTGTGTTGTATAAATGCCACAAAGTCATTTTAATTTTTACCTGTCAATTTTATAATGAAACACGTTGACAGTTGAGTTTCCGTTGGAAAAGTAGAACACGCATTTACATATATATTTAATAATTCATATATAGAATAAAGAAAATAAATGAATGAAAAAAAAAAATGGAATGGTTATTATCAAATGTGCTTTTTGTAAAGTAACATATAGATGTCTACGTTCACTAGAGCGATGTAAATGGATTATTCATTGAGCCATTTCGTTCGACTTTTCTGTTCGATTAAAATGAAGAGAGAAATGCCTGGGTATTGGGGAGTGACCATTTGCCCGAGAGAGTGATGGAAAAATAAAGCAATTGTTAGAAATTGAGTTGAACGAAAGCTCTAGACGAGAAAGAAATGAATAAAACTTTTTTCATATGTATGCAGATATATATATGTATAAAAGAGATCTCTTGTTGTATCGATCGTCATCATAAAATCCACTTTATGACTTGGACTCTGTCCAGCGACTGGTGTATTAGCCGTTGCATTGCTTCGCAAATAAAATTCTTTCGCATAAAAATTGACCAATCAGTCGACTTTTCGTTCGAATATTCTCCAAGCTTTTTATAAATTACAAATAAAGCCGATTTATAAAAATAATGAACGAAAAATAAAATAAATTAACTGATGGATTTTTAATTAAGCTATTTTTTTGGTCACTAATTGTATTCCTTTTAATTTATCTGGTATGATTTTTTAAAATAATAATAATAATAATAATCATTTAATTTAATTATAAGAAAAAGTTGAATGAATTAATTCAAATATACATGATGATCACACCCACCAGACTGCACCCATTATAATTTTATTTTCTTCATATCCGCCTTGGCTCTTCCGCGACATGGCGTGTGATACGAGATACACGTGACGACCCAAAAGATAAAAAATTCTCCCTTTTCCCCATAAGTATATCATTAACTTTTTGTTTATTTAAGTCTCTTTGCAAATTTGTCTCATACAAAGTAGTACACACCCTTGTCTAGTCAGACAGATAATTTACAAAAAAAAAAAAAACCAAAAAACGAATATATACTTTTTTGTTTTTATTAAACTTGTTATTATTATTACTATTTTTTTTTTTTTTCATGAACTCGATTGGTTGACTGGGGTTATATATATTTTTCCAATTTTAAATTTAGTCTTTATTATTCCCGAAAGCTTTTTATTTTATTTACAATTTTTTTAAAAATAAAATAATAGAATGTAACATTTTTTTCTTGTTTTTAAATTTAGATAGAGCTTATTTTATTTTTACAAATTTTAAATGATAATCATTTATTTATGCCTATCTTTTATCAAATTTTTGTGTATACATTTTGCTTGAATGCTGAAAATAGAAGCGTCATAAAACCTGTCCCAATGCAATTAAGATAAGACCACCAACAATGTTTATAAATATATTATTTTTTTCTAGTCTTATCATGATCAAATATACACATGTTAAATATTTCTCGTTTTATATTTTCTCGTGTGATATTGAAGTTTGTACTTCTATTTACAAAAATATTATGCACGTTGAGGTGAAATTGTTGTTGGCGTGACAATGGGAGGGTGCAAATAGGATGTTTCAAGTTTTAGATTTTACATGTAATGTTATAGTATTATCATAACTACAGAGTGTGAATAAAAACAATACCAACATAAATATTTAAAGATTCAACGACTGTAAATAATAAAAATCTCATGAATATTATCTTTTTAAAAAAAAAAAAATTTTTTTTAAATACTACTATCATTTTACAATTTTTATTCTTCAGTTATCGGATAAAATAGTTTTTATTCTCCTCTATAAAAAAGGGAATAAGGCCTCTTTTCGAGACATTTGATTGGGTGTAATTTAACATTAATAATAATTCATTGACTTACATGTGAATTAACGCGTAAATTTACGTTGGAATTTACGTGTGAATTCACGTGTAAATTTCAAGTAATTAAAATACACACAACAATATGTAGCAACTTGTAAAATAAAAAATAAAACTTATTTTACTTGGAAATTTAGATAATAAATTTTATATTTTTTTAATCAATGAATTTTGTATCAGGATTAGTTTAATGCTTCGGATAAGAGGTGATAAATAAATTCTTAATATAACAGATATAGTCCCATGAGAGCAAGACTAAAATTTTCAAATACGATAGTCGATAATGGCTGCAGTACCACCCCTATTTAGAGGGGTTAATTAGCATCGTTTTAACCCCAACACTATATACCTTATTCATAAAACCCTTTTTGTCCCAAGCCACTAAAACTTTTTTATATTTTAATCGTGTCTGATTTTTGGAATATCTCTATGATCATTTAACCACAAAACTCTGCGAATATATATATATTTTTTACACGATAAAATAACAAAAAATTAAATACATATATACACGAATAGAATGAGTATATAAATTTCGTTAGTTACGGTGAATAACTGGACTTACTAATATCTAAAATAGTCAAGGGGAAATTTATACACGCGTATCGGTTGGCACACGACCGAGATAACAATGGATAACGAGTATACAAAGTTTGCGTGAGACTTGTGGTAAAATCAGGTCGAAAAAGGTTTGGCTTTATTGTAGAGAAAGAGAGACGCGCGTATAGAGAAAAAAAAAGTAGAAAATTTAGTTGGCAATCTATGAAGGTTGACATTATTATCTGACGCAAAGGTATATGCCAGTTGGTGTACTTGACTTGGTTGATTTAAAGCAACTGTGTAGACTAAGAGCCGATAACCTTGTTCAAAAAAATAAATAAATAAATGAAAAATATAATTGAAAGAATAATTAAAAATAAATTTAAAAAAATCTCTATGCTCGAGACTTTTACATGGCATTGGGCTATAATAATGAAAAAATTGAAAAAAAAATTAAGACAAGAAATAAGTTGTTTTTTCTTTTCTTGTAGACATTAAAAAAGTGGGTCGTATTTTTATTTCTACAACTTTTGGTCAGATGATTTGTATGATGGTCTTTAAACTTTCCAACTAGGTTCTTATAGTCGTACAATTTTTTTTTTTTTTTAATGCTGCTTTATGGTTCAAATTATTTCCGTTGGTCGTTAAAAAAAAATACGCCTTTTTTTTTCATTTCTTTCCCCTTTGGTCTGTAAGCATAAAGAAAAAAAAAAGATGGATTTTTTATTAGTCAATTACACGATTGCCACATGTAAAATTTTTTGATATAATCAATTAATAAATTTACCTTGACAAGCATATTTTTATGGACAGTTTTTAAGTTAAAATGTGAATTAATTTATTTTTTTTTCTATTTTTTACAGGCTGTGCTTTTTTGACTTACTACAATCGTGACAGTGCCATCAGTGCCCAGGACGCACTGCATGAAAAGCAGACTTTACCAGGGGTAAGTTTTTTATTTGAAAAGATTTTCTATTATTTTTATAGTTTTTTTAAAATAGCAAAATAGCAAAGAGTCTTTTTTTTTTTAATTGCAAATTTTGAGTACTTTAAATCATTTGAATTATCGAAAGTTTAAGTGGTTTTTACATTTAATTGTTTGATGTTTTTTTGATTAATTTCATATCTATTTGATGATGATGATGAAATTGTACAACTGCTAGAGCAGTGTCAACACGTTATTTATACAAAAACTATTTTATCCATTCTGTCAGTTAGTTTTTATTTTATCCGCAGCTATATAAATTGTCTTTCTCCAAAAATTTTGCAACATACAGTGAGTAAACTATCACCGGCTAACTCTTGCAATGGCGTTATATTTTGTTAATCTATCCTCCGAAACAACGACACCACGAAATTTGGCACTGTTGCCAGCGGAAATCATTTTAAATGTTATATACCAAAAGATCCACGTTGGCTGCATTTTTTATTTTTAAATTAATACTTTGTAATGTCGAAAAAGAATAAAAATTAAATTATTCAAATAAAAATGCAGGAGCACACCCATCTGGTTGATAAAATATATTTATTTATGAAACGTATCTACATGTTACTAGTGAGCTTTAATCAACTTGTAAATTAGACCATAACTATGTCGGTATTTTTTTTTATTTCGGTTGAGTATACTGACAGTAAAAATATTCGATAGAAAAAAATAAAAATAAAGAGAAACCCAGGTTGATACACAGTGAGTAATCTCGGTGTGTTTATTTATTTGAATGATCAAAGCGAATAAACTTTATTTCACTGATTCAAGTAGGATTTATATAAAAAAAAAACCATAAAGATTTAAATGAGATTTATCAATATACATATAAAAATCCACTGGATTTCAATGCTGATCTTTCATTGCATCCGGGGTATCGCACAAATTTCATTTTAAACTATAAGATAAGATAGTAAACTAAATCCGGTAATGGTATTGAAACAGATGTCGAGTCATTGGTTTGTGGTTTACCCTCGAGAATTTCTGACTATCTTACGTTGTTGAATTGCATATACAAACTTGACTTTCTCTCTTATTCACTATAAACAAACCGACATAACCATTCGTCCATATACATACACAAATTTAACAACCAAAGATATCACTTGAAGTTTAACCATAAATGAACCACATTTATTTGTCAATGTTCATCTTGGTTAACTTGTAAATTTTTAAATTTTATCAAACTATTTTAATTAATATTATCAAATAAATTCAATTGTTGATTAGAGCTAGCCAATCCACCAGACAATGCAATCACAAATTAAATTATATCTTTGCAAAATAGTACACATGTTGTCTTGTGCGTATTTTAATAATTTTTTTTACAAAAAAGTCTATGATATTATGTAGTTTCAAGTTGGTATATATATTTGCTAATAATAAATTAAATTAAATTTTTTATTTACACGTGTACACGCACTATTTATTTATTTTTTTTCATTTTCTTTTAAATTTGTATGAATTACTTTATATCTAGAATTTTAGCACATGCAAAATTCATAAATACGATAGAAATCCATTTTTGTGTACGCACGACTGAGCAAAAAAACATAAAACAAGGGGATATATAATGATTTGGTGAATGTAAAAAAGAAAAAAAAATAGAATAAATGATGTAGCGAAAAAAAATTCTGAGGTTATAATAAAACGCAATTGCGTGACATCGGTGAGTCATATCAAACTTTTTTTTATCGCTTACGCATTAAAGAAGATATATATTTTATTTGGTTGTATAAAGTAAGGGGTTTCGTGTTTTAAAAAAATTTAGATAGTCTTGAAAATGTCAATTTAATACTTGAATATAATTAACGTGTTTAAAATTTATTATAAAAAGATTTTTAAAAATGATTTTCAATTTATTCATGGTTTTTTGGTTTTATCTTATTGTGAGATTTTTCTTTTTTTGTTTGGTAGTATTTTAATAATATTTTTGAAGTTTATCTTAAGTTAAATCAACCTCAGAAAAAAAAAAAAAGAAATTTTATAAAAAAAACTCTTATGCGATATATAGAACCAAGTAAATTTCTATTAAAAGAGGCGAGCTTGAGCTTTTTTTATTTTTCGTTTTATTTTATAAATGTGTTTGAGTAACTGAAGAATAAGCTTGCAGAGACGATGAGAGAGAAAGAAAGTAAAAAATCGATATAGACTTTACTTAGTTGAAATTAAAGATCCTGAACGTCTTTTGTCAGAAATGTATATGTTGTTCAATACAACTTACCGTGAAGAGCAACGAAAAAAAAATAGAAACAGCATCCAGAGTTAGTAGAAAACGTTTTATTTTATATATTTTTTTGTTTTTTTTTCAAAGTGAACTGAGCTGGTAAGCTTCGAACGAATAGACAAAATAAAAATAAATAAAAAAGTATAACACAAATAAGCTAATAAAAAAAGTATATGATAAACAAATATTATAAAATAAAATGTTAAGATAAAAATTTAAAATTTCAGTAGCAGTATTAAATTATTCTTTAGTTTCTTGGATTTTTTTAAAAAACCACGTGGATAGTTTTTCTCAATTTAATTTCTGTTTATTTACCTCTACTGTTTTTCTGGCAAGCTTTAAAATTGTACACCATGACTCGCACACACTCGTTCATGCAACAACATTTACGAATTGCCAGATGTTACCACGGAAAATTTATCGTTTTTGTATTTTATATACGTTCGGAGAAGTTAAAAAAAAAAAAAAATCAAATAATGCATTATAAATACAAACTTACTATCCGGAAATAAGAAAAAAGAGTTTTAAAATTTCATAAATATATTCAAGTTGAAAAAAAAAAACATTAACAATTATCATGATATAATCAGAAGTTTAAAAAAATTGAGATATAAATAATGACACAGTAAAAATGTAAAATTGAAAAATAAAAAAAAATACATTCGGTAAAAATGTATTCCTAATTTGCAGTGGTAATTTAAAAGCTAGTTGTATATTTAAACATCATTTCTTCGCCTGATTTGCATAGAATAATTTTGACAAGTGTGCATGTTATCAAATATCAAAGATAACACAACAAGTTATTTTTATAAAAATCTATACTCAGTACATTACGTGTCAAGTAAAAGAAAAAATAACAAGTTTGTCTATTTCCAACCAAAAACAAGTGTAGGATATTTTTTAGACTACCAAGTACAAAAAAAAAGAAATCGCGATAGCTAAAATTTAGTCACAATTAAACTATGATTTCATCTTTTAAATGAACGAACAAAAAAATTCTAAAAATGGCATTATGTAGCTCTTTAATGTGATGACAAAAATATATTAATTTTAAAATTTGACACACAGACAGTGACACAAAATAAATTTAATTTTTTTTGAGGTAACTGCTTAACAAAGTTTTTGCAACTTTCATTGTTACACCTGTGCTTTATTCTGTTCTCTCAAGTCTCAATGTTCGTTTTATGCCTTGATATCACCATGAGACCCAAGAAACACGAATAAATTCCCTTGGGCTTGTATCTAGAGCTTTTTTTTTATTTTTCTCAGAAATTGAGGACGAAAAGTTGAGAAAACCAACTACTAAGTATATAACGTTACAGACTTTATCCCGTTGTGTTGTTCATCATCTCTCTGTCCTATTATTTGTTCAAGTACGAGTTGGGTCGTCACCTCCCGGCAATATTTTTAAATTTCTTTTCTTTAAAGTAGACTATTCTTTACAATGAATAATACACACTTTTATCATAAACACACTGTCACATTGACCATTTCTTTTGCTTTTTTTTGTTGTTATTTTTTATTTTTATCAGTTGTTTTATTTTTTTATTTTTGTACAATCTTGAATATAATGCAAAAAAACAGAAATATATATATTAATATAAATTGTCTGACTATGATGAAAATTTCCACTTTTGTCTAGTGAAAATAAATGTTCATAGTTATGCTGTATAATATAGCTGAAAATGTCAACGAATAAATAACGTATTACCATCGTCACCAAGGCAATCAGATAAGACATTTCATATGACGCCAAGCGTATGAGGGTCTTTTTTTTATTTTCTTGAAAAAATATGTGCTAGTTTTGTGGTGATAAAATCAACAAAATGAAAAAAGCATTTTATTAATTAACTTGAAGCTTTAATTCGTAATTAAATAACGGTTTTTTTTTCTTTTAATTTAATAATGCAATTATGTTGGAAGATTATTTATTAATTTAATAAATTTCAGTTTTTTTTTTTTTTTTTTTTTTGACTTTTAACGCGTCACTAAAAACGCGACAACGACGACGCCACCGCCCTCGTGCGCGCCGCGTGGATTCTCACGTCGACTCATTCGTCCTCTCCGTATATTCATCGCCCCTCTTGCCCACGGCGCCGGGTATCCTATTCCTCCGCAAATCCACGAGACAGTCAAGTCGCGCAGTTTCGCGCACGAACCCCACAAAAGCTCGTGTCTTCCGTGGAAAATATAGAAGAAAATACAAAAAGCTCGATTAGAATTTATTCAAAATAACAAACGACAAACAATTTTATTAAATATTAATTATAATTTAAAACACGTCACAAGGATTTATTAATAATACGTGAATTTAAATATGTGTGTTAGTGAAAATAATTAAAATCACATTTCATAAAACTTAATTCAAAATTGAACAATTTTTTTTTCCGTTTAGATAATAAATTATATGTTTATAAATGACTTTTTAATTAATTAAATTTTATCAAATTTTTTTTTTTTCCCTCGTATTTGAATTTATATTTTTTTTTCATTTGTGAAGTGTTTTTTTTTTCGTTTCATTTCGTTGCATATTGGAATTAAATGTGAATCAAGTTATTATTTTATACCCGAATAATATAGAATGTTATTTATTCATCATCGTGTATATTAATTCTGTGTATTTATGTGTTTGTGTCAATTTTAAACAAATGGAAATTTAATATTGCACAGTTCAATTGTGTGAGTGTGTGTTTTTTTTTTTTTTTTTTATATTTTATTTTGTATAATTTGTAAATTAAATTTCAATTCAGATATTGATATATATTATTTCGAGTGTTTATATTCAACACTCGTTGTGTTTTCAATAATTGATAACACAAAAAATTAAAAGAGAAAAAGAAACAACGTTTAAAAATTAGAGTGACAGTGTCAAAAATGGTCGACTTCATGACTCACCAGGAGATTTCTTATCTCTACGATGACCTATTGGTAAATTATTCATTTCACTTTTTCCAATAATCAATTATACTGTCTTTGAATTATTTATTTATTTAAAAATGAAATAATGTCACAATCGATTTAATATATGTCAAATGAAAAATTAAAAAAAACGTCATTGAGAAATGTCATTTGTTTTTCATTATTCAGTGAAATTCAAATTTTATTTTTTTTATTTTTTTAACGATCAGACAGTTGGATCGATTGTTGGCTACAAGTGGGCACCGTGTTATGGCCTCGTGAACGGAGTATTTTATCGTCATCCTCAGTGAGTATAAAAGATTCACTCGTCTGGCTAGACACGCTCACAAGGTTCACTAGTTTACGTGTTTTCAAAAATAAATGAAACATATTAAAATTGCTGAAATATAAAAAATAAATTGACGCGAAATTCATCTATTGATATATCAATTTTTTTATATTAAAAATTTATATATGAACTTTGAGTATTAATGACATTAGCTAGTTGATAAAAGTATCACTTTGATCTGATGCTTAATGGACGATGTGCCTCTTAAGTGTTCCTAGATAGAATTTAATTAAAATCACTTAGTTTTTTTATTTTATTTTTAAGTATATGAGGTCATAAAGGTGACGACATAAGTTCAGATTAAACTCTCTACTAATTCTTTTTGCTAAAAAGATTTATAAATTTAAGCTAAAAAATTAGATTGAAATAAAAATTCGATAATTTCTTCATAAATTGAATAATAATAATAAAGTATTGAAGTTATTAGTTTTATTTTTTCATTATTTTATTCTTCGTTTCTTTGACAAAGGGTATAAAAGTGACGATGACATTCAAGAGTTCACAAAGATATGTATAGAGTCCTATTTTCTTCTATATATTTTCTCAACAAAATGAGAAAAGTCTTGAAGCAAACGATTGTCATGCAAATGGTGAGTCGACGATCAGACACCAATATTAACTCTAGAAATGAAGAAAAGCAAGCTTGTTGAAATGAAATAGAGAGAAAAAAAAATAATATAAAAAAACATTTTCACCACAGGCGATTGGAATGAAGGAGAGAATAAATATATATCGTATTGTCACCCTCTATGCCTCTTTCATCCAAAGTGGCTTGAAATTAAAATTATAATTAATTCAAGGCTTTTTCGTATTTTTTTTCCCAACAAATAACATATAATTAGAGCATTTATTTTAAAATAATTTTAATCAGACAAATATTTACACTTGTTTATATTTATATTTGAAAATATATTTTTTCTTCTTTTAAAAAACAGTAAATTTTCACGATAACCTGCCAAAGTTAATATCTCGTTTTTCAACAATGTCCGGATATGTAGGAAATTGAATATGTCTCTCATGGATGCCAGTGAAATAATGTCTCTCTCTTTGCACTAACTTTTTTGAAAAACTTTTTACGATAGTTGAAAGAAAAAAAATTATAGAAAAATAAATAATATAAAGTTTCGAGACGTGAGTTTGTGATAAAAAATGTTTTTTTTTATTTTCTAGAATATTTTTATTTGTATGTGACTTTTTCATGAGTACCAATAGCTCATGTGGCATACTATATTTCAATTTCATCTGAATTGGTAGAGACCAAGAGTCAGAGCACCTCTTGGTTCAAGAGTTTAACGTTAAGCGTAGAAAATAAAAATATACCTTAGAAAGTATATACACAAAAACAAATAGAAAAAGAATACTCTTCAATTTTTTTCATATCTTTAAAATATAATATTCTTCATCTTTTTCTTTTGCCAAGTAGTTTTCTAAATAAAAAAAAGAAATTATTTCTATCCTTCGTTTAAAATAAAATAGCTGAAAAATTACAAAATGTTTGTGCAAAAAAAAAAAAAAAATAAATACTTTGCTATTGTAAAAAATAAAAAAAAAAAAACCCAGCAAAAACACGGGAATAATTTTTTTTTTACTTTGAAAATGAAATTTTCTTTCAAGACGTTTATTTTCATGGTATCTACTTGACACTCTGTCGTTCCCAAGTAAAATACAAACAAAATAAAATGAGCTTTTTTTTGTGTTTGTTGAACTTTGAAAAACTTTTGAATTTAAAAATAATAAAATATAAATAATAAAATTAAATTGAGGCTAGTGTGTATTCAATACTGCGGTTAAATTCAAGTGTATTACTAAAAATACGTGAACTATCAGAAAAAACACTCAAGGTACCATTAGCCATTACCATTTTCAGACGGCCACTTATGATTTCGTTTCTTTGGAAAACTAGAAAAAGGTGGGAAACCTGTACTTGTGATATCTTGAAATGCATTTTATTTTATTTTTTATTTTTTCATGTGAATCTCAAAGTTCAGTAGAAGCCATTTATTTAAATCGTAACCCACAAAATACTCTGAATCTAAACATTTATTTTATGACTAACAAAGTTTTCGTTTCTTTTTTCTTTCTAAAAATACATTTAAATTTGCGTTAATTTTTTTCTATTTTTATTAGTATTTTTTATCAAAAGATTACGACGATAATATTTTATCAAAAATAGATTAGCTTTTCTCGATAGATGTGAGCATATTTTTATTGATTAAAAGACGGAAAATATATTTTACAAGTTTTAAATACGATTTAAACTGGCACGTTCGATGTGTGGTTATAGAATGAAATAATAAATAAACCAAGTTAAACGAGAAGCACCATAAAAATACTGCGGTTACGATAAAACATTCATGTGCTTTGTGTATATCTTGAGTTAAAAATAAATTTATATATATATATTTGAAACACACAACTCTATACACAAAGTTATTTTACTTCGTTTGAATTTTTAAATATTTATTATATTTTGCATTTCAATCACTCAATCACTTACTCAGTTAAAAATATTTTTTTATTTTTGTATATTCAATTGGTATATATTTATTTGAAAGAAAAAACCAGATGATATTTTTAATTTCTCCTAATTAAATACTGAGTTGAATTATAAAATTAAAAAAAATAAAATTGTAATAATAAAAAAGTAAAAGTTTTCAACTACATTTTATGAAAAGGGTCGCAAAGGGCATAATTCCGTCGAAGGGGCTGACGAGTTTTGGGATGGCCAACTATATACTAGAAGTAGAGTGAGACATTCTTAAAAACCCCTCACGCTAATTTGATGATCCTTGAAAATTTTCGACCTTCAATCTGCCACTTTTCTCAACTATTTTTTTATTTTTAGCTCGCATCCAACTTGCCAAATTTTTTTCCTTTTTTTATTCATTATTTTTTTGTGAATTCTTTTTCCCTTTTTTTTTTTTACATTTCATTTTATATTTTGTATATTATTTATTTTTACGAGGTACATTTGTTATTTTTCTTTCTTTTTAATTTATTAATCAAAGCTTTAAATTAAGTTCGTCGATTTGAATAAACTTTGTGATTTAAAAAAAAGCTCAATTAAAAATTGCTGCAATTTTTTATCAAAACATATATATTTTCAATTATATTTAATTATTTCCATGATTATTCATCTATGCTTTTGTTAATTTCATAATTGTATAAAATAATTAGCGACTATTTTGATAATAATAATAATTTTTAAATAACTATAATGAAAAGCTCCTAAAAAGCTCATCGAAAGACATGAATAAATTCATAATTCTTGTAGTGAGCAGTATGAAGAGAGGAATTTTGTAATAACCAAAAAGTTTAAAAATTGTTTAATGAAAAAAAATATAAATAAATAAAAAAAGATAGGGTAAGATAGAAATAGAAGGCGTCACTTAATTTCCGGTCGGCTACAATTCGTTTTGAGAATGGATAAACCAAGGAATACTATTGGGATTACCCTGTAGGTCTGATGAGTTTCACTTGGTTGAAAATTCGTATCAAAATCTACACTATTCTTGATATATACTAAAAGAGAAAGAGAGAAAAAAACAAGTTTAGAAGTGCCGTTGAGTATATACTCGAATAAAACCTTTGGGCTGACTTAAAACGTTCTCTACTACTGAAATCCATCCTTGTAATTTTAACTTACTCATTTTCAACAAGAAATAAAGTACAATGACATATATCCCTATATTAATTCAAATTCGTTGACTAGATATCGTTTTTAAAAATAATAAAATGTTTAAGCCAAGATTATCATCATAGTCATCATCAAGATGCATAATTATCTTCATGGCAATTTTCAAAATTATCATAATTTATAAATTCATGAAAATTTTAATGAAAAAAAAATTCACCCTCACATTCAACATATTACTTTAATTATTTTTTCTTTTACTTCTTATTAAGGTCAGCTTGAAACATATTACTGACCATACGACCAAAAAAAAAGCTCATTTTTTTTTAGATCTTTTTCAAAAAAAATATTCATAAATCTTTTACTCATTTACCTTAACGCATATGTTTTAAAAACCCTAAAAATATGAAAGAAAAAAATTATCCAGCTTTTATTTTTAGATAATGAGAAAATATTTAATTCATTTATCAATTAAATGTCACTTTTTATCGTCGGATGAATTGAGCTCGTTAGTTAAATGTTTAAAATATTTTTTTATTTATATTTCAAATGAATTTAAGGATAGATGAGTTTAATCCCTTTGTATTTTGTCACTGAAATTTATTTATTAATATTTTTCTCACCTTTCACTGATGAAAATAAAATATCTACTATGAAACTTGTTCATAAAAAAATGTCCTGAATCCATAAAACAAGAAAATATTCAGTGATTTATTATTCGATTGTTGGTGTTGTATGTATTAGCCAAGTAAAATTAATAGCAAAAAAAAAAAAAGAAAAAAGTAATTCAATTTAAAAGTATAAAAAATAAAATATTAAAATGAATAAAACCGCTTCGTGATCCTCTTTTCAAGCACTTTGCAAGTATGATATTGCTTGCAGCGTCTATTGTTACCGGGATGAGAATAAGAGAGGAAAATATATATCTGGTTACCATTCTACACCAGGGAGTTTAGATACTCCTTCATTTGTGTATTCCAATTGACTATGTGTTTGGGTTATAACATTGTGCATCCAAGATCTTCTTTGTATAATCAAAACTCCTTTCGAACAAATTTTTCATATTGTTTGTGATTCAATTGGACAGGCAATTTACATGTCTCCTTTGAAATATTATTCCCTCGTAAAATATATACTTAACAATTTTTTAAAATAAAATTTAATAACAAAAAAAAAAAAAAAATATATTTATAATTAATTTTTCTTTGATATTAAAAAAAAAAATAATTAAAAGCTTTTTTTAAATATAATTAGGTTGCTTTTGATTAAATGTAGCTTTTGACATGGTTTAATTATTAAATTCTTCAAGTAAAGTTGAAATTATTTATAATAGAAAAATAAATAATTAACAATTTTAATTTTGTTCGACAGTACTTTGAAGAAATTTTTATTATCTCAAACTTGGTTAATATTAAAAATATATATATGCATCTTTTAGAAATGTCTTGGAGGTTAAACTTGAAATTAATTTTTTCGTCAATTGGTTTGAAAATTTAGTTGATGCATTTTTTTTTGAAAAAAATTATATCTTTTATATTTTAAAGTTGAGAACTCTTGAATACTTTTCTACTATGACCGGAGGAGAGTTGAGACAGAAAAAGTACATAATGATAAAACGAGGTGCTGGATTATCTTTTTTATTATATTTTTTTTCTTTTACTTTTTCTTCTTCTTCTTTAAAGAGGCTTACGGCTTGGCTTAAAGTTAGATTAAAAAATAGGAGAGGAAAAAAAATCAACTCATTTAATTGCCCTTAATAGCACTAAAAAAAAAAATATCAAATTAAAAAAAAAAAAGAGGAAGAAATTATTATTATTATTAAAACTTGTCTTGAAAATATACCTACGTGTCAAATTTAAAATTTCAAAAAACACAAATTTACTTGTAAGAATATTTGAATTTCTAATTTACGTAAATTTAATGAAACATTTCTATCCTTTTTTGATCTTATTAAGGCCAATTAAAATCAGACAAGCCAACGAGAAATGTCTGTTAAAATAAAAGGGTTTTATTTGAGATAAAATTTGTATATTTGTTTGTGTATTTTGAAATTGCATAGTTACCATTTGTAGCAATCTCCAACATGCCAAATATCCATTTGTTCACGACTTTTCATATCTCGAGTGTCCAATATGTCGCGTTTGGTTTACCAATTGTTTGCAATCTGTTTCAAAGCTCCAAATGAAGCTTCAGTGTGATGTACGAGTTTAAAATATTATTATTTTTTTCTATGCTTCATCTATCTTTCACGTTCATATCGAGTGTTGGTTTTGCGTCTATCAAACAACGTGTTCAAATATATACCGAACATCAATTCATGTAAATTAATGATTCAACTGGAAGTGTAATGACCAACTGGGCAATTGATGATATCCTCATCATCTCACAAATATCCTCGAATATCATATAGCATTTTGTAATTCAAAGATTTCATATCTCATAAATTTGGGAGAATATATTTCAACATGATTGGTTTGCTTTGCCAAATGTATTTCGTCTATAATCCCCAAGGATTTGTCGTACTCATTGTAACATCTCTCGGTAAATTGTTCACAAATTGTTGGATATCAACATCTATATTGTCGGGATACATCAAGTATTTTATTCTTTTTCTTCTTTGATAGGATTACTTTTTTATTTTTTACTTGTGTTATCCTCATCATTACGTTCAATCTCACCGGAAAAAAAAAGTAAATGCTACTTCAAAAATTGTTTTATCTGTGTTGGCGTTGAGTTGGCGTTAAATCATAGTTCCACATCTAGACATCATTTCACACATATGTGCATTTATACAATTGAACAATGAATGAATTCTGGTTACACCTGAGGCCAATTTCCGAGGGAATACGGTGATTCTCACCCTGTGTATATATATATATATATATCTTCTCCCTTTGAAAATACATGTAGAAAAAAAAAGGAAAAACATTTGGACTTGTGGAAAAAGGAATCGGTCCCTGGGTTCGATTCTAATCTGGAAAATGCCCACACACATTTTTCTCTCAAACTACAAACTTGGCTCTGCTGAAAAGCAATTTGCCCGGTGAATTGAACGAAACGAATCAAAAATACAATAAAAAAAAATAAATAAAAAATAAAGGACAGTATAGTGAAGCTCTGTATGAAAAACAAAACGAAAAAAAATGATTCAATGGTGATAAAAAATGAATAAAAATTTGTCTCCAGTGTGTACTTTTATACATCTTTCAAATTTTTTTTTATTTCTATTTTATCGTATGGAGCAATACATTGGTATACACAGAAAAAAAATCGGGTCTTTTCAATCAAGAAGCTTTTAAATTGAGTACAGAAAGCCACAGTGTTTTGGTATAGCAAATATAACTATCAATGGATGCACACATTGATTAATTTTTTCTTCGTCTTTTACGTCATCTTTAACGTAATTTTTGTTGTTCTATATTTTATCCAGTGGCATGTAGCCGAGGATATAGTCACATGCAGCATGGCCCAACTAAATAACACTTTGAGACGTAATAATTTTAAAGGCACGTTTCGCCAGCTACCAATTTTTCCACAAGTAATAATAAAACACACAATATATACAGCTTC
Organism: Aphidius colemani; assembly: GCA_030523065.1. Lineage (NCBI taxonomy): Eukaryota > Metazoa > Arthropoda > Insecta > Hymenoptera > Braconidae > Aphidius > Aphidius colemani. The sequence continues at coordinate 22,262 of JAPYYR010000609.1, forward strand.
AGTCGTCCATAGTTGTACAGTGTTATTTTTCTTTTCATTTTATTTATTTATTGTTTTCTTTACCTGTTCATTCTCTTTAATCTTGGACTGACTGACTCATTTTATTTTCACTAGTTTCTCGAAGACAAAGACATGACAAACTTTTATTTTTTAAACTTATTTTCTCACAACTGTTCTACTTCAAGCTCAACTACAAATTTAAATGTACTACTGGCTAAAGTTAACATATATCTATACTTTTCAACTGTAGTCTCTGCTTGTCTGTATTTAATGTCGATATTTGCTTTGACAAAACGAAATCGCCTTCTGCATATACTACACCATTAACTGCTGCAGCAGTGGTACTGTTTGGCTTTATGGGAAAATATATATGAAGAAAAGATAGATGTTCTCTGTACTTGTCGTATTTGAACTATAGTAATTTGAGGCTGGCTAATGAAAGTGCTGCGCAAACAACGTCACGATGCCTCTACGTCAAAGCCAAAACCTCTATCTCAATGTTCCTCTACCATCACCAACACTAGTATTTTTATTGTGCTTTTTTTTTTTCCTTCTTTTTGTTTTAGTTACTTTTTTTTTTGTTTTAATTTATAACCAACGAACCATTGTGCATTGCATAAAGCCACAAAGGAAGTAAACTAAAGCTTCAACAAAATTTTACAAAATCAACACACAAAAATGCAATTCAAAATTACTCACGTGCATGTGTTGGCAAATTAATTGATTTTATTGATCTATTTTTGGACCATTAGATTTTTAGTTTATACATGAAACAAAAAAGCGAAATATAAAAAAAAAAACACGTGTGTAGGTAAAGTTAATTTTAGCATACCAGATGCAGTCGTTTATTTCGGTAAATTTTATACTATTAAAATTTCGGCAATACATATTGGCAAGAATATTTTAAACTTTATGAATCGCCACTTGAGACAGCTTCGAGTGTAGAAATGAGATAGATGATATCTATCTTTTATATGTGAATAAAAAAGGCAAAATATAAACGTTAAAACATACCGGGTGCGCGTTATGTGGTGAAACCCTGAAAACCAACTCAATCCAAATACAGCCACATTTTAGTGGTAGATAAAATAACATTTGTTTTATTTTCAAATGTTTATAGCTAAGTTTATAATTTATATTTATTATTTAATCTTTTAATTGGCATATTATTCCATTCATTATACTTGAAAATATTATTATTTAAAAAAATGGGAAAACAGAAAAAATTAAATTATCTTTTGCAAATAATATAGATGAAAGATTTTTTGATAGCATGAGTATAACCTCTGGCAAAAGGGTCTGGCAGGAGGGTCTTCATCAGTAGCTATATATAATGTAAGGCTCAACGTTGTCTCTGATGTACGAAGAGCCAGGATAATCCTTAGATAGTGTGCTAATGCAAGTTTTGGCATCAACGCAAAGCATGCATACTTTTTCATTCTTGCCAAGTTTAGAAAGTCGAAAAAATAATAGTGTGGAAAAAGTAAATATAGACTTATTATATTTCATCATGTTTCATTATATTTTAGAAATAATTTACGTCTCATTTTGTATTGTATGTAACTCAGTTGTGTACTAACATGAATTATCATTGTCAAAAAAATATCCGAGGCAACAGGCACGTTAATCTCATGAAATATTTTACTGATAAATATAATGTAACTTAATAATAAGAGTGCCTACTCGTTCACTCAATTTTTTTTTTTTGTTTGTTTTTTTAATATATATGATAGAATAAAACGACGCGACACAACGGGAGACAATATATCTTTGCCAGTTACACAGTTGCCAAGTGGTAATTTCTACTAATGCTGGCACCCTGTGTGCTGTATTTCTTTTAAGCACGTTAAACCTACCCTCTTGAAAATTTATTGTTTTCCTTGAAAATTTTTGAGCTTTTTTTTTTCTTATTTGATTAAATTGAAAGTCACTTTTTTCAAATCATACATAGATGTGCACTTTGGTAATATGATTTCTTTCTGCCATTGATTTTTCAATTTTACTTTGAAATAAAAAATTCGAAAGGCTTTAAATATATCGGCCAGTATTGGCGTGATACGTTTACTTTGATACATATATTATTATTTTTTTGTTTCAATACAACTTTTTACTTGGCATCTATAAATTTTCATGTAAGAAAAACTACTGCATCCATAGATTTACGTTTAATAGAGTCTGACCTGGCGTGTAAAACGTTTGCATTATGAGATGTTTTTATTTATATTTTTTTTTTGCCTTCTTGTACATTTTCTATTCACAAATCTCTTCTTTTTGAAGGTCTTTAGTCTATCTTTTACTCGAACATTTTATATATATACCCGGACTTTCGAATTTCATGCCTTTGGCGCCGAATCAAAAGCTCCAACAAAAATGAAGTTGTATCCGCTCACACCCGGCTACACGCTATTCACCCACGGATATATCTTTTGGCTCAAGTGCTCACACTTTTTTACACTTCACAATGTCTATTTATTTTGTGTTTTGATTTCTCTATTTATTTATATTTATTTTATCTCGGCTTTCAGCCAACACCATATCTAGATGAACAAATATCACATAACGATACACTATTTATTAAGTTGAAATTTTTTTTTCAATCCATACAAATGTGTTTCCAAAAAATACACTATGTCAATTTCTTTACTGAGTCATTATTATTTCAGTACAAAATTCAAAGTCCATCTATATTTTGACACAAATTTAATTAGATTATCCATTAGATTACTTTTTCTTTTTTAAATTGAGAAACATTCATAATGTTTTTTATCATTTAGAAATATTTTTTTGATTTATTCAAATATCATGATGATAATTTATACTAGATGATTGTATAGTAAAAATTCAGGTAGTTTTATAGGTCATAATGACCATAATGAATGGTATTTACGTTGCGTCAATAGCTGCAGCTATACGTACGGTTTTCAAGACTTGGTTCAGCTCATAAAGATTGTCTTGGTTTGATAATTATGCAAAGGTAATTGTAGACTACTATCGATAATATACATGAGATTATACAAACCAAACCAACTGCTTGATTCACAAACTTTCAATGAGCGTGACGAGATATATCTACAATATTGATTTTACAATATTTTTTTATTTCAATTTTATTGTGTGTCAACAAAATTAAATTATTAAATATATTACATACAATAAACCCGTATAAATTTAAAATATATATTTTATTAGAAATTAAATAAACAAAAATTATTTACATGATAAAATTTAGTTCATTAATAATTTCCTCATTAAGTTTATTTTATTTTTAATTGATAATTTAAACTCATTATTAAATGCTCTAGTTATCGGTAAAAATTAGAAATGAAAATTTGAATAATAATTATCAATCAGTAGAGTAATTATTTCACATATTTCACAAATATCTGATGATTTATGTCGACTGAATATTTCGGAAATAAGAATGAAAATTGTTTAGACAGCTTTAGTAATATATTTCGTTGATTGCATCATCAATGCAATTAGCTATGTATGAGATAAAACTACAGTGTATATAATAATGTACACAAATCTCGTTTGAATATATGGAGCTGTGTGCCGAGCTTGATGTCAACCACTTCCATTAACTGTAAAATGTTATGCAGACATGTTACTTGAATATATACACCAGCCAATATGCCATTTACCATATCGATAATGATAATGATAATTGATAACCTTAAGTACTAGAAAATCGAATTGAGATTTATATATTATTATGATTTATGGAATATTAGCCACCGTGTTTCTGACAAATATATCATTATATCTATACATAGTAAAATTTAATTTAATTTCGTGAATCATGTTTTGTCCTCAATACACAAATAATATATTTCATTCATTATATTATCGCGTGCAACTGCATTTAAAGTGGTATTATGATTATCGTTTGATAGTTCTTGAGATGATGAACGTTATGGCTTTTGTTGCCAACAAATATAGAGGCTAACCACTATTCTTGAATCGATAAAATATAATTTTCAATTTGCTTTATTATTTGTTTTTTAAAACTGTATTATTTTCGTTTATTGGTTTTTGTAGAATATCATTTGATTGTTTTATTTAAAAGTTTGACAGACGATCAGCTGAGAAGGTTTTTACTGCTTTCAGACAGTTTTTTATTACAATTGTTTGATATCAAGTGAAAACTTTTGAAAGCCCATTAATGCACTACAAGGATTTTCCATTTTGAAATTTTGTATTTTATTTATCACTGAGGTTGCTTAATCATCACATATCTTATAAACATTTCATTTTGTTGTTTATCCAGACTTATTTAGACTCAATTTGGTTATAAATTAATAAAAAAATAGAGTAGTTAAGTTTTAATTTGCATTTTTGTGGATAGAGTATACTGAGTTTGTAAATAACTCAATTTTTCTTTCTTTTTTATCAACATCATGTATCTAGACACAAATTGATTCGTTCAATTTTTTTTTGAGGTCAAAGGCTCATTAAAAAAATTCCACAAAGAAATTCAAATCGATTTTATTTAATAATTTGATTACACAGTTAAATTTAGAGTCTAAAAAAACTTTATTTCATCAATCTCTAATTTTTTTTTTGTTTAAATATTATAATTTTTATAAATAGAAATTTCGCATTAGGATTTTTTTTGCAGTTATTTAAAAAACTCCGGGTATTGTAAAACCATGAAAATTGTCAAGCACATAGTTGATGAGGCCAACGAAATTTTTTTATTTTATGATGAAACAGAAGTATGGCAGTTTTAGCAATGCATATCCGATTTACAAGATATTACTTGCAATACCGTTTGGTTAAAATTTCCCGTGGGGTAGAAACACATATGTATGGATGAGTGATTGAACTCGTATTTTTTCTGGCATGGATAGATACATCTTGGGGGAAATATGACATTCCCATGTACACATAAAAAAACGAGAAAAAAAAAAATCATACAAGCCAAAGAAACCAAAAAAAAAAAAAAAAAAAAAAAAAAAAAAAAAAAAAAAAAAAGTATAAAAAAAAAAAAAAAAAAAAAAAAAAAAAAAAAAAAAAAAAAAAAAAAAAAAAAAAAAAAAAAAAAAAAAAAAAAAAAAAAAAAAAAAAAAAAAAA
>JAPYYR010000610.1:0-28579 GCA_030523065.1 Aphidius colemani
TGATGTTCATAGGCCGCGACTGCAGTATTAATTAGCATTGACAATTAATTTTCAAACATAGTATAGTCATTTGGCCCACTCAGAGGCAGTAATAACAAAAAAGAGGAAAAAAAAAATTAAAAAATAAAAAAAAAAGCCTCATTGCACGTCATGTTATCGCTTTGTAATTTTCTACGTGTTCACGTGTAACGAGGTCAGGCCCGCATCTGCTAACGAAATTTATTGATTTCACGTGATCGATACAACTTAATGATAAAAAAAAAAAAAAAAATCTAATATACACACAGCATACTCTATGATGTCGAGGAAAAATAAAAATAATTTGTTTTTAAATTTGCATATGTATCCGTATGTACGATCAAAAATTCCTGAAACTCAAGTGCATATTCAACTACAAGTCTATGTCCAAGATGATTTTAAAAAACATTAAATATACGATACAAACATAAACACTGTGACAGTTTCATGCTGTTGCTACTTTCCACAGTGAAACTTTTTAGATTACAACTAATGTATCCTCTTGGAAACTCAACAAATAATTTCAATAAATAAATAAATAAAAATTCAAAAGTCTTGTCTGAATTAAATATTAAAAATCAAATAAAAATGATACAAAAGTTCAATGAAAAACGCAGCTGTCTCAATATATTTTTATATTTTGCATTTGAAAAATTGAAAATATAAATAAATAAATGGCTTTAATGTGGACTGTTATTATTAGTTAAATTTTTATGAATATAAAAATATAAATTGAAATAAATTTATGTTTAAGAAAGTAAATTTTAACAAATAAAATTCAACGTTGGATGAGCACATCCATGGCTGAATATAAAAATCATAGCATAAATATATGTGTGAGTTGATGATCATGCAATACTACATAGTAAATAAAAATTATTTTTTTAAAAAAAAACCACAGACTACCATGAAACACACTACACGTTGTATATAATAATATTAATAATCCAACATGCTGGTTTGGCATGCATATATTATGATGAGGAAAAATAAGTCCCCCGCAACGATTACCATCACCGTCATCATCATCGTGCGTACAAATACTTGTAAAATAAAATATACACATTCATGGATTTAATGATAAATTATTCATTTGTGTTGGTGCACAAAGGTATGGCTCATTTATAGGTGAACCACTCAGCTATCAACCTGGCAAATGTCAAAGTATCTTTCAAAGAACTTGCCAATTGCTCAAACTACCTCTATGAGCTCAATAAAATTTATCTATTTTTATAGAATTTTAATTATTCTGGATCAAAAATGGACAGTCAAAAATAATAATGACACAGAAATTATCATTTTTTGATACATATTTCTTTGAAATAATCAACTAAAAACAATAATTGTTGATTTTTTTGTATATAAAAAATTATAATTATTTTGGTATTTGTTTTTCAATATATATAAAAATTTAATAATAATTTTTTATGTGTTATGCAATCGAGACTGTTATAAAACACACACGACGAGGAAAAATTATTATATTTAAAAAATATTTTATTTGGTAATAAATTATGATAATTTTGGTGGAAAAAATAATGTAATTTTGGTTCTTTTTTTTGTTTAAAATTTATTTAAAAGAAATTTAGAATATAAAAAATTATCCCACGATATGGTGGATTGATGGTTATCTTGTACAAATGTTTTGGTAGTATTTCTTTTGTTTTGGCTACGGTATATCGACTTCCTGCCATTTTCTGTTGGTGAATAGAACAAGATGAGTATTATAAATACTCTGAATGTCTTCTACACGAGGAAGTAGCTTAAAAATAGAATAAAAATGTCAGTAAAATGACTAAATACTGAATTAAATAAAGTAAAAATTCAAGACGGAAATACAAACCGTTATATGTATCAATGTAAATCTTGTGATTTTAATCCATCATTACGTGATCATTTCAGTCCAATGTTAAATTTAAATCATGAAAATAATTATGTTTCACAAATATTAAATAATTCAACTAAATATTTTTCATTTATTATATTTTTCGTCATCAATTGACTTGCATTATTTTACATTATTTTTTTTATTTTATAGATAAATCATTTGCATAGTCAATAAGCCAATAACCAACGGCTACTTTTTTTAAAAATTTTTTATTTATTTTCACCTCGTTCCAGTCGACCTAGCCGGAAATCACCATCTCCATCTTAACCAACGATAAATCACCCGCTATTGCATCGAACGAACGAAAAAAATATATAAATAATAAATGAATAATAAAAAATATAATAACAATATTTTTCAAAAATAAAACCATAAAAAAAGAGGACAGATCATAAAATTATTGGTACACAGAATAAACTTACGAAAAATATATTTTTTAATTTTTTAATTTTTTTTTATCACCGTAATATCGAAATGAACGCATACAAGTATCAAATTCCACGTCATTTTATACTCAATATTTAAGTAGGTCTATATATATAAATATATTATCCATTTATAATAATAATAATGATGAAAATATATTTTTTTAAATTGATGTTTAAATTATTTTCTTCCGTGTGTCTTTGAGAAAATGTAACTCTTTTTTTTTACGTAATATTTTGTGGATAAATATATGACAATGTATTGGGTGCAAACAAAGTGCATGTGATTTTAAAATAAAAAAAAAATAATATATATTATTTTTATTTAAAATATGTGATGTATATAAGCAAGGGAATAAACTCGTGAAGCGTTACGAGAAAATAATGGCTGAATCAGATAAAAAATCATATACAACGCGCATATAGCTGTTGAGTTTGTATTTTGTAAATATTTTCTTCATAGCTTTCGTTATTGTTGTTGTTGTTGTTGTGCATAAATTTTTTTATTTTTTTAAATATTCTTTGTATCTCTACTCGATGATTTTCGTGTCCAACTTGAGACGTGTGTGTGTAAATAATATTTTTAATAATAATAAATTACAATAATGATGGTGTAGAATTGCGATACAATGATCAAGTCAATTACTAAATTTCATAAATATCTATTGATGTAAATAAACTAATATTTATTCAAATTTATAAACAATAAAATATAATTTTCAATTAAAATTTATCAATATTTTGTTATTTACCATCATAGTAACATTGATTACGGTATATTTTTTATTATCTATTATCAGTTGTATGCAAGATTTACATGTCAGTTAATAATTCAATTACATTGAATGTTATTTATCCAATATCTTTGTTGATTCTATTTTTGTCTGACTAAAATTGACTCTAACTACTAGATAGTATAAATTTTATATACACATTTCATGAATTAATGTCATTAACAATATTCTTACTCAACAAATAGACAAGTACAAACAAAATATATTTAAAAATATATTCAAATAAATAATGACTCGTTAAGTGTGGGTGATAAATCAAAAATATAATAATAAAATCAAAAGAATGCTGTAAATTTCGTCAATCAATGAGTATATATTTATTTCTTGATTGATATCCACGTAGACACAAAAGTTTTCGAGTGGGTTTTAATGACAACTTGCACAATTACAACAACAATAAGATAAAAAAAAAAATTTAAAAACAAAAATAATAACTTTTCAGCAATAAAAAAAAAAAACAACATGAATATTTTTAAAATAAAATTTGATGTGATAATTAAGATTAAAAATATACACATTAAAATTATTTGATCAGGCAACCGGGCATTTTCGTATTCACCTGTAATTATAAAATTTTAAGGTAAAAAAATGGTATAAAAAAAATTGACACTATATTTATTACACGCAAGTTGATATGCATTTAAAATGAATATTATGTGCTCACATTTGATATGCAACAAGTCGAAAGAGACGTGTCGAAAGAGGTTAATCATCTGATGGACACTTTTAAAATTTATTTAAATTTTTTTTTTTCCTCTGAATATATCATATACTTTATGTCAAAAATAATAATTCTTGATTAATCAATGTGTTTTCATTTTGAATATATAAAAAAAGGTATAAATAAATTATCTTTGATATTAAAAATATTTTTATATAAATGCCAAATACATAGATAAAAATAATAATAAATAAAATATTTTTATTTTACAACTAATCAGTATTACAATCACAGTATCTTGTTACTCGAAGAGCCAGTATTATATTCTCCTTGACTTCGACATCAAAAGAGGTCATGAAATACATTTTGTATATTATTTATGCTGTTAATAACTATTTTAGAGAGAATTAAAATAGACAAACTATTGCAACATCATTTTAATAATATTTTTACTTTAAAACACACGTGCCTTTAACTCTTATTCTCATGGTAATAATTTTTTCATGTTGTGATTATTTTTATTATTTATTATTACAAACAGTATGAGGAAAAAATATCTATAAAAAATACTAAATCGTCCTACACCACGTCTATAAAACACTCGGTATGTAACTCTATAATTAATGCAAATAAAAAAGTAATTGTTATAAAAAATACCATGTGAATGATTCGTTAACGATGAATTTTATAAAAAATTTAAAACAATAAATAATTGTTGTTTATTATCATCACAATGTCAATGATCATATTGACACTTTTGACTCGTAAAAATTGTCGAATTAAATTTAAAATTTAAAAAAACAAATGAAAATTTATGGTAAATTATTTATTTTGTGTAACGAGGGTTTATAAAATTCGACATATGGCTGATTTTTATTTGTTTATGACAATTATTTATTTGGTATGCTTGTGAATATTTTTTTAAATAAAAAATTTCATCAGTCTACATATGGAAAGAAGAGTGACTTTAATGCATGATACACTTTGTCGTTTCTCTTTTAAATTTTTTTTTTTTTTTTTCCTCCGTTAAATGTATGGATATATTATTTTAATGAACAATTTATATAGGTTTATGTAACCTTGACCTAAAATAAAGGTGATTGACACCCGTGTTTATCGAATAAAGTTTAAATTTTATTGTCGTTAAAGATACTTGGTGACCGACGAATGAGAAAATAAATAAATATAAAAAATTTATATATGAAAAAAACAAATACCAGAGGTCCATTTGTGCTCTATATATATTATATCTGTATAAATTTTACAGCAACTGAGACAAAAAAAAATTTTAAATAAAAGAAAATACCACAACTAATTTGAGGACATTTTAAAAGTACATAATATTTTATTGTAAAATTAAAATGAAAATAAAAATTTACAAGTCAATAACTCAATAAAAAATCATCTAATTTTGCAATAATTATCAATTTTTTTATTTTTATTATGTGGAAATAATTTTATATTTATTTAAATGTAAAAATTATTAACTGAACATCTTGTTTGTTGTAAAAAAAAAATTATTTCATCAGTTAAAAAAAAAATGACCGACATTTTGTGTTTATCGTTAAAACAGCCATTTATTACAACCGGCTTTATTTTTATATATAAATTTTGTTGGTTTTTTTTTTCTTTTATTATTGGCTTTTAAAAAAAATTTTATTATCGTTATATTATTATTTTATTTGCAACATTGAGACACCCCCAGGCGTCACATCAAAACGGTATAAAAAAAAAGTAGCAAAGTCAATATTTCGTCAGACCGCGAGCCATAAACCAAAGTGGATTAATAAAATAAATAAAAAAAAAATAGGGATGAAATATATTTAATAATTCACAGTGTATTTATTGTTGTTAATAAAAAGTTCAATAAAACGATAAATCAATTTGTTAAATTGTCTTATTATTTTCATGAACTGAGCAGGTATTTTCTCACGAATGACAAATGCAAAATGCCATGAAAAGTAACGAAGAAATTTAATAAAATGAGAATAATTAATTGCAAAAAATTTCATATAAAAATATGTAATATAAAACCTCAAAATTAAAATTTAAAAAAAGAAAAAATTCAAGTATTTAAAAATTTAAGCCGTTTGATTCCCTTCCATTTAATATTTAATTTAAAAATAAAAGCCGGATGACAAAGGACATCAAACTTCCGGGATTAACTGCAGTCGACAATATATTTTGTTGTTTCTCATAATTTACTTGTATTTTATCATTCCAATAATTAATAAAACATATTCACATGAATTAAACTTTCACATCAACCAATTTACGTATTTTTTATTACAAAAAAATTTTGTCCCTTTTATTTTGATTGAACCACTTAATTTTCATGCCCAATCAGTCAGTATGACTCTGCCATTTTATTTATTATTTTTATTTTTAAATTTAAATTTTTTTTATTACTGTTTTTATTACTGCAATAAATGCATTTTAAAAATAATAATGATAACTCATCGTTATATATGTATAGATATTTATATAATTATTCGAAAAAATAATAATAATTTTATGAAAAAAAATATAATGTTTATGTTTTATCTTGATTTATGAATATTTATAATTGAAATCTACTTGTTTAATTTGTTCTTTTTCATGAAAATTATAAATAATATGTAATAAATGTGTAATAATATTCATTGTCATGCTTAATGTATTTTTTTTTCAGCCAAAATTACGCTGTAATTATGTTAGAAGGTGTTTAAGGATTTATAATGAGGTGTATGTAGAAAATAATAAATCAATTATGTGTGTTCTCTTGGGTATCGATGATAAACGATAATAATTGAAATACCAGTTTATTTACGGAGGCTTGGCTCTTTTTTAATATAAAAGTTTATTATTCATGAAAAATTCGCTTGTATATAATTAATATGATAGTAATTAAAAAATATATCATATGAAATTTTTAAAACATAATTATTATTCACACTGATACACAAGAATCATTGATTTTTCTTGACTTTTAATATATTTATGGACTTTGTCTTTACATATATTTTACATCTGACAAGTATTTTTCTGTCTCTGTGTGTTTTATTTATCTACATTTTTTATTTTTTCAATTTTTTAAATTGCGGTTTAACTATTCTTAGTCACTACAAGTCAATCCTATGGCTCATCAACTTGAAATTATTTTTAATCATGATTTTTTGATATTTACTTCGTTAATGATTTTTATAATTTTTTTTTCTCATTATAATTTTTAATGCTCACTTTTTACTATATATCAATTTTCTTGACATCATATATGTGGTTTTTTTTTTATTCATTAAATTATAAATGATTTTTTTATAATAGAAAATTTAATTTTACATCTATTTTTATTGTTATTATGATTTTTTTTTATTTATTTTCTGTTACATTGTAAAGGATAAATTGATTGGCAATATCGAATTTCTTTGATTTGTATAGATTGACATGGGGAAATAATAAATAGTAATCAATCTTGTAAAGAAATAATGTGGGTCAATCTCAATTGTCTTTTTTATATTTTATTTTCTTCTTAACATCACGTACATGTGTATAGACTTTCTTGAACGATTGTTTTTCTCCTTAAAATTTTTCAATTTATTTTTATTTCTCTGTTGTTTTTGGGTTATTTAATTTTTTTGAAAATTATTATTACTGGCTTGTGATAACAATCGAATATGCTCGGCCTCGATATGTCGTACGTAAAAAATTAACCACGTGAAAAAAAAATAAATAAAATGTACGACCCTCAATGTCGTATTGATAACCTCGGCCTTGGAATGTCCCGAATTCGTTTCACTTGAATAATACAACTTCCTTGACAGATACGTTTTAATTTAAATATTTCAAGTTGAAATATTTTATTTTTTGTTTCAATTTTTATTTAAATATTAGTTTGCATATATGTAATTTCTCCTGCAGTAGTTGTAAATAATTAATATTGATATTTTGTCTTATAATAATGTCAACAAGGCCACCAGGATCTTGATAATACACGCTACTGATTTATGAGCTTTATCGATTGAACGATTGCCATCTAGATCCCGCAGTTGCTGACATTTTTAATTTAATTTAATTTTTTTTATTCTCTCAATATATTCAAATGTCTATCTTTTTTTTTTTTTTTCACACACAATATTCATTAAATTATATAGATAAATTTCACAGACTAAATTCTTGCATCATCGAGCATCTCAAACCTACGATTCTATTGTTCTTTAAATATTTTTTTATAATAAATTTTTTACTATTTTTTTGTGTTTTTTTTTATATCTCTATGATTATCATCACTTCTTTGTGTTAATTATATTTTATTTCAATATATAATACAAATATATTTGGTGTCTTTTTTTCATATAACAAATTTTTTGTTAACAAAAAATAAATATAAAAAAATACCAGTCAATAAAAAGCTTGATGGTTAAATAAAAAAAAAATCAAATAAAAAAAATTTTTTTATAAATTTTTCAACCATCAAGTATACATAATAAATATGTATAAATTTTTTTTTTTTTTATTTTTATTTTGAATATAAATTTATAAATTAATATAAATATTTATCGGGAAAATATATGGATTTTTGATTATAGGGTTTATCAAATTAGATTGAATACTAACGGATTGAAAAATGAATATATAAAATTAAAGAAAAAAAAAATATTATATAAAAAGAAACGGTATGTATAAATAAATTCGATTACTGTGATTTGAAATCATTTAATTTTAACTGTCTGTTGAGTCGATTCAATGGATCCACCTACGTGTTTTCATATGGCTCTTGACGTATATATACATAGATACATCTACTGGAAGTTGTTTTTTATTTTATATAAATATATTTATAGATATTTTTATATAAATTTTTTTTATTTCTTGCTAAGCGCGACTATACAACCGGCCTTAATACGACTTTGATAGGCGCGAGTTTCTACTTGCAGCTACTCCGCACCGTCAACAATTTTTGAAATATATATATAAATATTTCATAAATTTTATTATATTTTTCCTTTACAATCATGCATACGATGAATATTATAATTTTACAGTCGATATTATTTAAAATGAGGCGAAAATTTCGATCGAAAACTACTTGGCTTCTTTTTTTTTAACCCGGAAGTTGCAGGAGTTGTGAGTTGTGACGATATATATATGTACAGTTTGACTGAGAATAATGCTTCATTAATGTATATAACTTTGTATATTTAAAATGCGAAAATATAAATAATAAAAATACCATATTGCGCGATCAATGTGCCAACTTGGTACAACCTTCATTGTATTATTCGAACGATAAATTACGATGTAATTGATGCAGATACGGAGCTGAGATATATTTTTTACGGTATTGCATTATTGTATAGATGCACACATGTGGCGTCAAAAATAAATAAATAAATAAATAAATAAATAAAAAAGGTACGGAGGCATAAAAAAAGAGGATAAAGACAATGCGTTTTTGCACGTTTCCAAAGATGGATGAGACTTAACCATTGATTTTTCGTATGCCAACGAGGGAACTCTCGAATATATAAAAAATATATATTTTTTTATTTTTCATCTCTTTTGGTATCATGATAAAACAAGACAATGTAACCAGGTAAATGTAAAAAAATAAAAAATAAACATGAGATCGGAACGGATGTATACAAACCTTAAAATTCGCAACAAGTAGATTTTGTTTTTTTTTCTTTTTCTTTTTGCCAAAACTCTCCAACTGATAAAAAAAAAAATAAAAATTTCTCATTGATACACTCAAGGCTGATTTTGTATTAACCAACGTGTCATCTAAAAATTATTTTGCAAAATAAAAATACGAAGATTGATGGCCTAGAAGCAAAGATCAATTGTACATCTGAAATATTCAACGAAATATATGCGTATATTTGTTAGCTGAAAAAAAAAAAATTTGTAATTTTAAAATCAGACAGGAACCAGACGGTTAATCAGCGTTGAATTTTGAGTTTATATATTTTAAAAAAAAAAATTGATTGACGGTTTGTATATATGGAAAAAAAAAAAATTAGTAGATTAAAAAAAAATCAACACATTTATTCTGACTACATAAAAATTAACATAATTATTAAACGTACTTTTTAAATGAAAATAAAAAAAAAATATTAACGTATCCAGTACATGTAGTATTCGATTGAATATAAAAAGTAAAAAATTACTTGATTGGGATGTATCTCATCAACTAATGAGCAATTACAAAGTAACCATCTGGCAATTTATGTCGATATCTAGGCCAGCTCAGCACTTAAATTCCCATCCAAATAAAATATCAAGCTTAAAGATGTTGAAAATAATAAAAAATATTAAATTAAAGATACAAAAATGAGATAAAAAATTTAAATAAAATCAAATAATAATAAAAAAATATATTAACCTGATATTTAAAAATTTAAAATATTCAATTTAACATGAGTAGAAAATACGATGGGGAATTTTCATAAAAACCATAATTTATTTTTACCCATCAACCTACTTGTACACACACAATAAATTATCAAATCATACCAATAAACATTGATTAAATTAAAAAATATATTCCTCAATAATTTATAATACTTATTGCATGACAAAAATTTCTCAACTCTTTTAAATATATCTAAATCTAAACGCTCCATTAAACTGTATATTTCAATGGCCCTTTGCCAGCCACTCTTGTATAAAAATAATAATAAAAAAAATTATATTAAAACAAATTAATTGACTTGAAGTCATTGTAAATATTTATCGAGTAAATGAAAATAATATACATATGTCTGTGACATATTTTATAGTTTATATATATTAATTCCGAGTTTAGAGTCAAGTTGGTCTTGTTGCATATGCACTTGCTGCTGCAAATAATTGCATAATGCAATCTTTGTTTGTAGCCAGTTGAAACATGAAAAAAAATTATAAAAAAAAATTCTCGCAATGCAAACAACATGTCTAGTTTATATCTACAATTCTCCATAATCTAATAACTAATTTTTTTTTTTTTTTTATTCAAAAACTATTTTTATTTTTAAAAAATTTAATTTTTTTTTTTTTCCAATTCAAACTATTTCCGCACGAACGGACTCGAGTGCATTTATATATTTTTTACTGACATTTTTTTTTTACCTCATTTATACTGTGATATAAATTTAAATGTGCATTGTATGTAGAGGAAAAAAATTTATTATTATTTATACAATTTTATAGATATAATTGCATAATATTCCGTGTTATCTTGTTTGTGAGATGTTAAATCAGTAGATCCGGAGTCGTGGCATCGACACACATTTTACAATACCCATAAGTTGTTTATTTTATATTTTTATTATAACCTAATAATTTTTTATTTTGTTTAAAAAAAAATATATACAATACTGGCAATTTAGTGGGCGTAAAAAGGGCATTCTTTGATGTCGTCCGGCGAATTGTTCCGTTATTTATATAGCGATGTTACAGTGTATATATCTCTTTGAATTTTTGTCCAATTCTCCAGGCATGTCTGGATATTTTTCGTTTCGTGTTTGCACAAGTCTAATTGCCCATTGCAAGTGGGTTAAGGGGACTTTTTTTCGAGTACATCAATTATAATTCTCCAATTTTTTTTAAATTTTTTTATATTCTCAATTATATTTTGTCTTTATTTTTTTGTTGTTAATTGTTCTATGATTATTGCAAGTTTTTGAGTGATGTATATATTTTTAACGAATTCTGAATTAAAATTAATCCAATTTTTTTTGTAATTTTTATAACAATTAATGTAAAAATATATGAAATTGTATTGTAATGGATTTAAGTATGCTTTAACAAATTATTGCATGTTAAAACTGAAAAAAACATTATTAAAAAAGACAATTAATTTTTAATAGCCACCGAGTGAATTTTATTAATCAATATATATAAAGTCTGCACATTTCATTTAATATATTACCAATAATAATTAAATACAAATACGAAAGTTTTAATTAAAATAAATGCGACAAATGGGCGTCAAGATATCCATTACAATCGCCATTTCAAGGATCAAAAGAATAATTGCCTCTCATCATATGAAGAGACCAAAATAAAATAATTGTATCAACGAAATTGACGTTGCAATTTCTCAAGAATGAAATAAAAATTACAACTGTTTAAAAAAAAAAATAATATACGAATTGACGATGGTTAATTAGCGTGGATTTTTTAGTTGTTTTTTTTTGTATTTTTTTTTGTCTTATAAATGCGTGTAATTATCCGCATCTCATCAGCCCGGAAATGTCATTTGGATATTTTTTTTTTTCCAATTTTGTCTTGATCTTTTTATGCCAAAATAAATTTATATATTAAAAATAAATTAACTTACATATAATTACTATTAAAATTATCCGGATTTCCTCAGATTTCTTTTATTCAATTTCACTTGTAGACATTATAAATTCAGGTCGTTGCCAAAAATCAACATTATTATAAAGAGAAGTTGAAATGCAATTTAAAAAAAAGTCATAAAAAAAAAGGGTTAAAATAATTCTGAGGTAAGAAATAACAAGTTAAATTATTCGTGCAAATGAAGCGATAAAGCCGAGAGGTAACCAGTCATTAATGATCGTAAAATTTTGACCAATTCCAGTATCTTATATACTGGAATCCAAATTTATTCAACATGCGAGTTTATATATCTCATGAGTTTCGATTTGCAAAAACAATTAAACACACTTTTTCAATGAGAATATTTATTTTTTATTTTTTCTTAATTTTTTGACCTCATAAATGCATTTGAAAAAACCAAAATTCATGTGACCATTATCATTGAAAAACCCACGTGTTCAATTCTTTGTTTTTTTAAATTTTTTAAATTTTTTTCTCAATACACATAGCATAACCAATATCTATAATAATAATTATAATAAACCACTTATTTAATTTTGTGTAGGTATATATACATGCGTCACGAATATTATTATTTTTAAATTATTTTTTTTTAATTTTTTTTCACTCGAAGGAGCCTGATTATCCACATTGAATCCAGCTTATTTGGGTGTGTTTATTCAACCGCAA
This sequence comes from Aphidius colemani, assembly GCA_030523065.1. Classification (NCBI taxonomy): domain Eukaryota; kingdom Metazoa; phylum Arthropoda; class Insecta; order Hymenoptera; family Braconidae; genus Aphidius; species Aphidius colemani. Next base: position 12,778 of record JAPYYR010000610.1, read on the forward strand.
ATTTTTCAATGCAAAATACCAAGAATATTGAATGGAAAATTACCAACTTCATATATTGAAAATTGAGTTATTTTGTTTCTGTGTCAATTCGTGATACAATTTTTTTTTTTTTTATTTGAAATTCAGTGTCATTTTAAATATCATTTATTTCAGAGAAATATAAATTTTATTTCAACTTGTTAATGATTATTCAACAATTTTTAATATTTTTTTTTGTTGTAAAATTTATTTGTTTAATATTTAATTTAATATAGAAAGTTTATTATTTTTTACAATCAAGTTTAATGTCAAATAATGATTTATTATAATTTTTTTTCATCATAGTAAAAAGGATATTTAATTAGAATTATTATTTTATTTGAGTGTAATTTTTGTTATTTTTTTTTTATTTTAAATTTTCACTTTTTTTCATGATTATTTTTTGATTATTGCTGTTGTTGAGATGTGACTGGGGTATATTTTATAACTTTAAAAAAAAAAATACAGTTAAAGTCAAAAATTGGTTGTCCATGAGACGAAAGGGCTGTGCACCTTTCTACCTGCAACCAATTACAGACGTCTGTCTTTGTATCCCAAAATGTTACCCAAACTTCTTTTCAAAGTCACCACAACCACCTTGAGTATATAAAGTACAATCGTGTGACCCCATTTTTATTTATCTTTTTTTTTTCCATTCTTACTTAATTTGCTCCTTAAATTTTCAACCATCATGAAAACCAAAAATCAACTTGTTGTGTTTTTTTTTCCTTAAAAATACAATTTGACACATACATGCGTACATTTTGATTTTTTACAAACTCAAATGATTTAATATCGATACTTGAGACAACAGAAAAACAAAAACCAACAAAATTTAAATAAATAAAAACAAATCATCAAAATTACATGTAAAATTTTATTAACATATAAATGTAATTTGTATCATTAAAAATTTTGTATCACCAAAATACATGAACATGTGTATATAAATAAAATAAAAGTAATATTTTTTTAAATTTTATTATATATTTAAAAATCATCATTAAAGTCTACCTGGGGCGCAACTGCATTATATGTTGACAAGTAAAACCACGAATGTTTATTTCGGTAAGATCGTTTCTCTTCCATCAATGATGCATCCTTCACAAAACATGATCAGGATCGCACACGCCGATATCTTATTAATAATGCAACAAACGTACATAATTTTTTTTTTTTTTTTTTAAATATATATCAAAGTCTCCATTAAACTACACTCACCATCCTTTATAATTGAGTAAAAATTAAGTAAAAATTAAGTAATACATGCCTCATTAATGTCACTCCATAACAGTTGAAAAAATTAAATTTCTACTCATGCAAATGATGTATTATCATGACAAACAAATATTGATTATTAAATATAAATGAAAAACTACTGGAAAATTTTTTTTTTAATGCAAATTTCATATTTATTTATATCAGACAAGTTAAATAGCTACCGCAAAAGTACCGTTAATTGCTCCATCCTTCATCACCTTTATAATAAAAATAATAACAAAAAAAAAAAAATATAAATAAAAAAATAAAATACGATACAAAGTATTAAGAAAAAAAAAAAAGAGAAGCAATACGAATAAGATATATATATATGAAAAAAAAAGTAGTAAAAAATAACAAACGTCAGACCGCAATAAGAAACCTCGGACATCCGGGTGTGGGGCCTTCGAGGTTCTTTTGCGTTTATTATATACAGAATCTCTCGCATTGTTAAACACAGTGTGTAGAGAGGTATATTATCTACGTGGCATTTACAATCATTTTTTCCTCTTAATTTTTAAATATATATATATCTTTGTTGCATTAAAATCCATGCGCTCCTACACACGGTGTTATTAATTTAGTGAGTTTATTACACAATTTATAGATATAATTTCATTCGTCTTGATAATTTTCAATTATAAAAACAAAATAATATTGTTTAAACTATTCTGCATTTGTGAAAAATCACTTGAGAGTTTTTTTTTCAATTTTATTATTCATTTATTGTGAAATAATTATCTTGATTTTTCTGATTTTTTTTTGTAGCATTTTAAAAATACTGGTAACAAGTTTGACTCGATTCAATGGGAATTTATAATATATATTCCGCATGTTTTCCCACGACAAGATTTGATCTAGTTATTTGTATTTTTTTTAAATTTTTGATTTATTATTTGTCATTAAGCTCAACGTCAATATCCAATTTGATATATAATCAATATTTGGTTTAATTGAATTAAAAATTTCCTTTTATATTTTGATTTTCATGTATCAATAATGAAAAATGATATTTAATAGACTTTGAAGATTAATGCATGCTAGAAGTTGTTGAATAATATGAGATATAAAAAAAGAAAAATTTAATAGAAAAAAAAAAAAGGTTCAACAAGCTCTGTAGGACAGTGGGCCCAATAACGGGTTACCCCTTGGCTACAAGATTATATTTCTTCAACCGGTTTTATGACTTTTATAACTCCTCGCCCTCGCCACTTATTTTATAAAATTTTTTATCCACATGTATATAATACCAATCAAAATTATTAAGCGTATATAATATTTATACTATTTTAACTGATGAAAATATAAAAAATAAAAAAAAATAAATTTAACTGAGCTAAATAATTATTGTTAAATATTTCAAAACACATTTTGTCTCTTGAAAAAAAATAACTAAAAAAAAATAATAGATTACTAATTACAAATAAAACTAATTAAGATAAAAAAAAAAAAAACAATTTTTTTCTATCAAGACTACAAGGGAGTGTCTATATATACATTATAAATTAATATAATTTTTTTTCCTTCTTTTTTCTTGAATAAACGACTTGTACAAGCTGTCTAACTGTAAATTTTAATAGTTTAAAAATAAATAAATAAAATAGTATGTATATGAAACATGTAGTAACCGAGTTAATGATTATTTGCAGGTGTAACGAGTAACCAGAGGAAAGACAACAGTAGTAACACGAGTCAAGGATGCCGTGGCCGATCGGGCGAGGAGATTCCGGACACGCTTGAGTCACACACTGGAAGCAACTTTTCAAATAAAAAATTTAAAAAAAAAAATTATATAGATATATTTATTAACAGTGGTAGTTGTTGGCAGTATAAAAAATAAAAACAAAGAAGGAAGCTGTTATATAAATAATTAAAAAGTATAATTTATATCAATAATACTGGCTGGTTTAGTATTATTTGGGATGGCAGATCTGACCGAGGCATTTGCCCCAGGCAATGCAAGTGATGATCTTGGTAAAACTGACTTTTTTGATTTTGTTGTATCACCACCACCTCATTGTCCATCAAGTGGTGGTATATCTGATGATGAAAACTATTTACATCGTCCAAATTGTCGTGATATAAATTATTTACAAGATGATCATGATCTGCATGATATACATACAACATCAACTTCATATATAAAAGAAACAAATAATAATACATTGACAGCATTACCACCAGTATCAACAATAACTGGTTCATTGAATCATCATCATCATCATCATCATCATAATAACAATAATAACAACAATAATAATCATCATGTTAGAAATCATTGTATACAAAGCACTGATGAACTACCAATGGATCAATCTGATTGTGATTATTGGGGTACAGATGATAGTAAAGAACAAACATGTAATATATTACTTGAAGATTTAAATAAATATTGTTGGTCAACACATACAACAAGTACACAAAATCAAAATGACATACATTCAAATAATGAACATCCAGTACATCGTATTACAACAACAACAACACCACAAATAACAAATGATCGTCATCATAATACTGATGGTGCAATATATACATTAACTGTATTAAATAATGAAGGTAATTCAATGGATGATCTTGATTGTTGTAAAAGTCCATCAGCACCATCATCTGAGCCATGGTCAGTGTTGAGACCAGGTATTGATCTTGATGCAATATTAAATCTTGAATCAACAACAAATGATCAAGATACAAATGACAGAATACCTGAAAGATATCATATTATATCAACACCATCATCACAATACACTGACGACAGTGGTTTTGTTGAGAGTAAAGAATTATGTAGACAAAATAATAATAATAATAATAATAATATAAATATAAATAATAATAATATAAATAATATAAATAATAATAATATTAATATAATTAATAATAACAACAATATAAATACCAACAATAATAATAATAGTAACAATACAACGACAAAGACAACAACAAAAAAATTAACAACTGGTGATAATAATAATGATTGGAAATTAACAGATCAAAATCATTTACATGATACTGTTGTTGTTGCAACTGTAAGTAATGTTAATGATTCAGCTGAAAGTTTATTACGTAGTGCATTACAAGGTAAACTTTATTCTGGTACAGCACAAATTGTATCACCATCATCAAGTCAATCATCAACAATATCATTGTCAGTATCTAGTAATAATAGTTTACAAATAATTGAACATCAACAACAACAGCAACAGCAACAGCAACAACAACAACAACAACAACCACAAACATCACAAGACACACAACAGCAACAACAGCAAAGTGAACCAATGGAAACATGTGCAGAAGATGATTTTCTATTATCACAATTTGATACTGATAATTATCAACCAGATGATTATGAAAAAATAAAAAGAATTGCTGATGATGTTGTTGAAACATATTGTAATACTTTGGAACAACCAGTAACAGCAACAACAACAACATTAATGTATACATTAGACCCAACAAATGGTAGTTTAGGAACAATAACATTACCAGCTGAACTTGGTCATGTTGGTACTGTAACTGTTGTTGCAGCACAACCAGATTTATTACAAGCATCAACATCCTCAGGATTGAGAAATGATAATGATAATCAAACAACAAATAATCAAATACAAATAGCATCAGCAAGAACATTAACAGCAACACCATCAACATCAACAGCAACAGCTTCATCATCTGGTTCATCATCTGGCTCATCATCTGGTTCATCATCATCAATAATAACAACAACAACAATGAATAATAATAATAATAACAATTCAACAACAACAACAACAACAACAAAATCAGCAAAAAAATATTATAGAAGATCAAATAAAAATAGCAGTGGTAGTTCTAGCAGCAATAGTAATAATCATCCATCAACATCTGGTGCAAGTGGTAGTGGTCATTCTCATCCACAACCTGGTTGCAGTAGTGGTGCTTCTGGTAGTTCACCAAGTGCTGCACAAAGAAAAGAAAGATCATTACATTACTGCAGTATATGTAGTAAAGGTTTCAAAGATAAATACAGTGTTAATGTTCACATCAGAACTCATACAGGTGAAAAACCATTTGCATGTTCATTATGTGGTAAAAGTTTTCGTCAAAAAGCACATCTTGCTAAGCATCATCAAACACATAATGCACAAAAACCAAATAATACCAATGGCAATAGTAGTACTACTAGTAACACCAATAACACTAGTAATGCTAGTAATACTAGCAATGCAAGCAATGCAAGTAATGCAAGTAATGCTAGTAATGCTAGTAATTCAAGCCCAACTGAATCAACAACAAATTCCAGGGGAAGCAATTCAACGGATATGACTGGAAATCATCAGTCAAATTAGTTTAATTTTCTCATTTAAATATTATAAATTGAAATTATTATAGTTTTAAATTGGTTGCTAATTAATTATTATTGATTTTTCAATACTCGTGTGATAAAATATTAGTTAAAATGTTAAATTTGCGAGCTCTCTATTTTTTAATAACAAATAATTACATTTTATTACAGTTCATTTGCTAAACACTGCCGGTATATTGAATTCCTCACGTGTTTTATCATCGTCTTCTTGAATAACTAATTGTTGCAATACGAAAAAAAAAAGAAACAATAATAATTAGATGTACGAATTTTTTTTTATAGAAAATAAAAATTAGTAAATTTTATTTTTTGCATTCTCATTTGATGATAATTAATTTTCATAATAGTTAATTGTAACTTTTGCAATTATTTTTTTTTAGGAAATAATGTTTAATGAAAATTTAAAAAAATTTATTATGAAATTTTCTTAATTAGATATATGTGTGTGTGTGAATTTGTCAAGGCCAGTTTATTTAAATTTAAATATGTAATTTTTTTTCTAAGTAAATCGAAAAATTTCTTAATATGTTTACATGACTTAAAAACGTTATGACTAATTTAAAATAATAATGTCAGTATGTCTTATCTTTGAATGACGTAATCCAGCTAACCAGTATCTCGTAATTTCTTAGAAATTTTCCGGAAATAATTTCTAAAATTCTCGATATTGTTTCCGAAATTTTCTATGAAAAAATTTTCAGAATTTTGCCAAAAATGAAAATAGAAAATTTGTGGTGATTTGGGAAATGATCGAAATAAATTTTAGTAGTAAAAATTATAAATCTATAAGCATATGAATTTCGAAAAGAAAAAAGAAATTTAAATTTGGTTTTTAAGCATGAAAATAATTATTATTTAAAATATATTATTGATGAAAATTTTTTTTGGGTAAAGTTGATTGAAGTATTGGTCATAAGACGTGAGGAATTTATATTTTATTTGGATCGGGGACCTTCACACGAAAACTGCCTGTAGCGGTGAGATCGATATTATTACGCGTGTCTGAACTTTTATAAATATTTTTTATTATTTTTTTATAACAAACATGACAAACGCCAACGTGTGCTTGCCCCACTGGGTATTACTTTAATACAAATAATAATAAATAATCTACATATTTATTTAAACAAAAAAAAAAAACTAAAAAAAAACTAAAAAAAAAAAAAATATAATAATACAAAAACAAGAAAAAAAAAATAATTATTTCTAATTTTTTTAATTTTTTTCCGATATTTCCAATAGTAAAACCGTTAATTATGTATTAATTTAATTGTCGAGTATTACCCACGCAGAATTACAAGCTGTCATCTATCGACATGTTGTAAACCATTTAATTTTTTTTTTTTACAAACAAGTCTATCGTATTAGAATTTTTAAATATATTAATAATAAAAAAAAAAAAATTCTCGTTTATGAAATATCACAGAATAAATTAAACTGTATAATAATTTGTGATTTTTTTTTTCCATTTGATTTTGCCAAGAGAAAAAGAGAAAAAAAAAAATAGAAAAAAAAAATTATAAATTATTTTTATAAATAATTAAATGTATTTTTTATTTGTCATGTAAACAATTAAACAATTAAGTAGCATGAACTGTGATTTTAGATACATACTCAAGAGTTGTTAGAATGCATTTATAAATATTTTTTTATATTAAATATATATACAGTATTTCAATTAAATATCAATTCAACATTGAGCAATCTTCAATCATTAAAAAATTGTATAAAAAATATATTAACATATTTTAGTATCAAAAATTCAATCACGAAAAAATCATTATAAAAATTAAATACAATTTGTTAACAAGCCGGAGGAGACAATTCAAAGGTAAACTATATATTACTGTTATTTAAATTTAGGTATAAATATAAACAAAACTGTAATCTATAAATAAAAAAAAAAAATAAACATTATTATGAGAAAATAATAATATAAAAACGTGGGAATATAAAAGTCGCGTGTTAGTTCATCTCAAAGACATGATCATTCACCCTGTATATGTATTTTGTTAATAAAAAAAGAAAATTTAAAATAAACAATAATTAATTTTACAACTTAATGATTACCTGAGTAAAATAAAAATATAAATTTTTATTTTATTTTTTTTTAATTTAAAAATAAATAAATAACAAAAATAATAAAAAGAAAAAAAAAAAGATAAATTTTTCTTCATATGGCTCATTCTAATTCTCACAAGATTATTATGATAAAAAATTTTTTGAAAAAGAAAATTATTATTTAAATGAATGAATGATAGACTGATATAGCAATTTATTAACATAAAAATTTTTATAAATAAATAATTTACACAGAGGGTTTATATTGAGTTGCTTTCATGTTTATAGTTTAATGGCACGCATGAACGATCTTTTGCGGGTCGCCCAGACCTTTTTAAAATCGTAGGTCAAAGTTTGCGAAAGTTTTTATTTAAATATTTCATTTAAAACTGTTGGTTCTTGTCGGTGTTACGTGTTGTCGATGGTAATTGCACGTTACTTGTGAACACTCTTGCGTACATGAGAACAACTCGATGCATTACGATCTCAAATGAATATGCACTGCACTCACACCATCATCTTGATTGCGTATATTTTTTTTCAACTTTTTAAATTAATATACATACACATAGACAGTGCATACCTACATTTTCAACTTCTGCATATTTTTATTTTTATTTATTTTTTTATTATATCAAAAAAAAAAATGAATAAACAAGAAAATTTACAAAGAAAAAACACACATTTCCGGTATCATAAATTGTCAATTAAATAAAGTCAAAAAAAAATTATAATTTTATATAAATTTATGTTAAATAAAAAGTAAAAATTTATCTCGTTAAATCAGATTATCAAGAAACACTAATTATATATGTGTTTCATTTTGATTCGTTTATCAGGTGATAAAAAAATTAAGGAAAATCAAGAAACTTGTAAAACGAGCGCAATGTTTTTTTAAAAAATCATGTTGATGCTAAAATAACAGCACAAATTTTATTGATAAAAATAATAAAAAATTTTATAAAGATGGTATATATTTATTTAGTATTTCGTTTAGTAAATTTCCATATTATTTGAAAGATAATGTTAAGAATACTTTCACCAATTTAAAAGAGAATTTACCGTTTTTTTTCGTTCTCATATCAATAATCATTTAAATAATCATACAAACGCCCTTGAATTATATCGAAATAATCATGTCATACCTCCAGGTTAAAACAATTTTTATTTAGTTTATTTTTTTTTTGATATAATTTTTACCTTCGCATATTATAACGCAACCCTGCATCACGTTTAACTTGATGCATATTAAACCCACGCGTTTGTTTAGTCTACTATTTTCTATGAATGTCGTGCCTTACATTGTAGCCTATTAACCTTCTAACGATATTATATAGGTGTGGCAAGCAACCCTTTTGTTAGATAAATAAAACACAATATGATCGCAAATAATTTTCATACTACCAGATGAAAAATAATAAACAATTAAATTTACAAGTCAATACAACTTGCAGGCTAAATTGTGCCGAGGTCGAGATATCTACCTTTTTTTTTTTTCAACAAATAAATTTATTATTTTAAATTAATTTGAAGATTGCTCGAGGAAAAAATTTTTATTTTTTGTTATTTATTTATTTTTATTCAATATAAAAATACTCAAAGTTACATGACATTATTTTTTTTTATTTTTCTTTTTAATATAAATAAATATTGATAATTTTAATTATTAACTTTCTGTTTATTTTGTTTGATTTAATTTTAATGATATATTTATCACGTGTTTGTCATTTTTTTTTTTTGAATTGTTGAATAGCAAAAATAATACTCGAATATATATATTTATATTATTTTCTTTCATATTTTATAAAAATAATGCATAGTGATCCATAAGTGCAGGAATAAATTAATTAATTGTCGTTGAATAATTATGTTTTTTGTTTGTTATTAGCGTTGGCCTATTCAGTACAAAAAAAAATATCCAGAAAGTTAAATGAAATGAAAAACCAGTTTGTTATTGATAAAAAATAAATGAAAAAATAAAAGCAATTGAATTATAAATGTTTTATAAAATTATTGTAATTTTTTTTCTATTAAATACTGTTAATGTCTTGATAATATTTATGATTATTCAGCAATTAAATTATAAGAATTATTATTTATCAGAATATTATATAATGAATAGTGGCATTGTTTGTAATTTTTTAATAGAATAAAATATAGACAAATAATTGTTGATAATAAAAGAATTAAATTAAATATTATTATAGTGATAAGAGATGATTAAAAATGAAAAAAAATTGAACATTCAATCATTTTGTAAACGATTAAAGAAATAAAATTTCAAATAGGCGCACCTTGAAAAATAAAAATAATAAAAATCGAGTGTTGTAAAATGGGAATTGTGAAATCGATTGATTGTTCGTTGTGTTACATTATTTTTTAAGATAATCATCGTTAATTAACTAACTCATATATATAGCCTAAGTATGTTTCTATATTTCTCTGATTGTATTTAGATAAAAAAAAAATACATTTTTCCTAAACAACAAAGAGATAATTTTTCATTTGTTCAATAATTTATAAATTTTTTATTTCTTTTTCTCTCTCTCTCTCTTTCTCTGTAGATAATTTAAATAATTTTCAATTGCACAAAAAAAAATATATATAAATGAATTTATTGCACTGTTGTATTTGTGAGATTGTGGAATAATTTTTTTGTCTGTAAGAAATTAACGTGGCCTTCAAGATCGCCTGATGAACCACCTCAACTGATGATGGAAAAATTTTAATGAGAAAAATTATTATTTTTTTTTTTATTTAAATTGTAATAAATATTATTATTAAAAAAAATATAAAAAAGTAATATTTATTCATTTACATTTCCCACATTTATAATTTTACAGATGTCGAAGATCAAATTTAACTTGAGGCCAACATCAAGTCATCCTGTGGAAAACGAGTGATAATGATTTTTTTGGAAAATCAATTTATTTACCATATTTATCTACAAATTTTATCAATTAACTGGATAATTTATTATGGTAAAAATATATAATCAATTATTTTGAATTTTATAAATAAATTAACTTGATATTTTTACCATTTTTTCATTGTTTAATTTTTATATTTGAATTTTAGATGACTCATAAATTCAAATACAGCACGATTTAGAAACTTGGGAAATGATTTTTTCCTTTTTTTTTATCTATTTTATTCTACTAAAATGCCTAGACGTAATATTTCCATGTACAATTGGCGTGTGTGTATGTGTTTACATGTACAGTTGTTTTATATTTGCTTGTAAAATTTCTCACGGTTTTAAAAAAAAAGTATAAATAGTTTGATATAGTTTTCGCAAAGAATATATATCGCGTGCAGCTTAAAAATAAGAGCTGCTTTTACGCATTTGTAGAGTTATTAAAAATAAAATATTAACAATGAAAAAAAGAATATAAAAAAGACACTATGACATACTTCTGCATACATATGCTTTGATTTGAAAATAATAAACCTTTGAAACGACATAAAACGTTCAGTACTGGAGATATCCAGAAAGTTTTGGCCTGAGTTTGTAAGGCATTCAGAGGGCTATTTAATGGCCCAGGCAAAAATTTTTAACGATGAAAAAGAAAAATAGCCTATGCCATTGAATAGTTCTCTAAATGCCCTACAAACGTATGCCAACACTTTTTTAATATCTTAATTATTTAACGTTTTATAAGGTTTTTTATGTGTTGTTTACTTGTAGCTCGAAAAATCAAGAAATAAAATTGCCGGGCTATTTTATAGCCCTTTGAATGCCCTACAAACGTAGGCCAACATTTTTTTCAGTATCTTTGGATTGCTCTAGTAATTGAAAATTAAAAAAAGAGAATTTTTTTTATGAAATAATTTATTTTATCAGCATAAATATCAGCACATGATTATTTCACCCTCTAAAAAAAAATCCAAGCGTCAACTGCTTATAATAATAAATGAAAATAAAATAAAAAAATTATCCTATGTGTATAAGTACTTTTTTATAATAATCGTTGAATTCATTTTTAGTTCAACCACAATAGACAAGTACAAACTGAAAAAACTTTCACTTTGAATAAATTTAGTATCGAAATGACGAATTTATATAAATTATGGACAGCGTTTTGATAGAACGAGTGTTAAATTTTTGTTTTAAATCATACATTTATTAATATATATATTTTTTTTTTGATACCTTTTTTACTTTTTATTGTATTTTATATTATTTTTTCAGTAAATATATTGTCGTAACAATTATTTTATTTATATCTCAAAAAAAAAAAAAAAAAGAAATCTTTATGTAAATAAAGGAATATTTAAAAATCAATACTTTTAAATGTATATTAAATTGAAATAATAATTGGACCCCTAGATTATTGTTACATTGGGAAGATGGAGATGTTTACTAGAAAAATAGCCGATCAAATTATTAATAAACCAACAAATAATTGTACAATTGTTGTTAATGTACGGGGTCGAATGTAGGCAGTATGATAAGCTCTATGAAAGTAATTTCTCTTCTGGAATTGTTGGACTTGTTGCAACTGATGAAGCACGTCTTGATGCTTCAGCTTCTCTCAATGCTTCATCAAAACTTTGAGTTGAATTTGAACGTGATGGAACAACTTTAGTCTGTATTGAATATAATATAATATTCAATTAATTTAATGTTAATTATTAGTTATCATTAAATATCTAACCTTGACATTCTCATATGCTGAACCAACACGTTCTTCCAATGAACGAAAACTATCTGAGTTACGCATTTGGCCAATTTTCATAGTTATACCAGAACCAAAACCACCAAGTATACTTGTTGTTAGACCAGCAGCTTGTTTACAAACAGATTCTGTTTTCTGAAATCTAAATTAATCAAATTTATAATATTTTATTAACCATATTTCATCATTTATCTATCAATTATTATACTGATGAATTAATTTTGTATTTAATTTCAATTTAAATGTCAATTTTTTCATCAAACAATCATGCAATTGAAATAAAAATGTTATGTTGTTATTTCCTTCATTTATTTTTCTTTTATCTTGTCAATACTTACAAACTATTTTCGGAAACAGCCTTGCCAATGTGACCGAGTTTCTCACCGACGTTTTGATAACTAAATGATACCCAAATAAAAAATAATAAAAATAAAAAAATAAATTAAATAAAAAAATAATTGTCCCAAGTATAATCAGCCTCAGGTTGTTGGATTTAAAATTAAATAATTTTCATTCTTTTTGTTTTTTTTTTCAATCAAAATCAACTAATAATTATAAGTAAAAAAAAAAAGTTGTTTGTTAAATTTATATTTTGTGAATTTAAAATGAAAAATAATAATAATTTGGTTGCGTGATTTAACCAAGCTTTCCCTCCGGAAATTTGTGTAATTATAAAGTTAATGGCTAATGAGAAATTTTATATTATTTAATGGTTAATTTAAAATTGATACGTACACTTGACTATCCTTGACATTACGAAGACTTTGATTAACATCTTCTGTAATATCCTTCCACACAGTAATTCCCAATTTACGTTTGAGTTCATTGGATACTCTGACCTTACTTGCAAGTACATGTCTAAGTGTCTGAATTTCTTCTTCTACCTAATAATTCATGAATAATAAAATTAGCAAACAATTATTATCCTTATTTGTTCAATAAATTGCCAAGTACCTTTGCAAGTTCACGATTCCATTCTTCTTTTTGTGCTTCTTGTTGTTCCAATGTTAAACCAGCCAATTCATTTGCTACATTGTCTGCTGATGGTGACATTGAACCAGAGTTCAAAGCATCTTCACCTAGAAAACAACAAAAATACAATCAAAAATTAATTAATCATATTACAAAATTATTTTCATTTGTAAAAATTAATTATTTATAATAATAAACATCAAAAACATCTTCAACCTTTTACAAATTCAAGTAATTTTTTATAATTTTGATTTTTATTAATTTTTTCTAAATACGACTTTGATAATTCTTGAAATACAATTTTTATTGTTCTACGTTTTTTTTTATTATCATTTATTGGCTCATCATCAAATGTAATATCATTGTCATCAACAGTAATTTCTTCTAAATCACCATTTGAATTTTTCCAACAATGTACTATTATTTCTTCATCACTTAGTTCATCAATATCATCAAAACTTGGTGTTGCAACATTTTTAGAATAATAAACATCTTCTTCATATTCTAATGACTCAAATTCACGTTCATTATCATCACTTGTTACATCAAGTCCTTGACTTTTATCATGATTACTTGTTGATGACTTTTCAAATGTGTTTAATTGTTTTTCATGTGATTCAGTACTTTCGTCTTTCATTATTGTCAATAATTCAACTTGAAAATTAAATTCTAAATATAATAAAACTCCTTGACAATGAAGAAAAATAGCTTGTCTTATATTTGACCTCAAATGAGAATGTAAAGTTCTATCATTTTATCTGCTCTATTTTTTTCATCAGTATTGATAATTTTATTTTTTCATGAATAGTATTGATTGTTTATTATCACTTGATATATTGAAGAACAATAAATGTATTGATTCACAATTTTATGTTTTATTTCATAGAGAAAATATATAATATTTTATTGTATTATTATTGTATCACGTGTAAGACACTTGATGATGTGAACACGACAACGACAGCTGTCACCGATCAATTTGCGATCAAAATTATTATATTCTACAATTTTCACCAGGTAAAAAATCGATATAGATTAGTTCATGATCGTGATTGTTGATGGCGCACCTTTCAGGCCACGTCTGCTACCTGTTTAAAGATTGTTCAAGATGCCTGCTGTATCTTGTAACTTTTTTATTTTCATACTATGAAAGGCAAGTAAAGACTAAGTAAGACTACAAAGCTACACAATATTAAACATGATGAAAAATGAGACTTGTGTATTTTTTAATACCAACTAGTGCAACAACAACGAGAAAATTAACGGTATATTTTTCTATCCTGTAGATATTTTTTTTCATAGAAAAAGAAACAATAAAGCAAAGAAATTTACCGCAACCGTTAAGTTGTTTAGTTTTTTTTTCTTAAATTTCTAAATATATTGTTATAAATTGATAATTAATTACTTGCATTTGTTATAAACTAGTGTTACATTGATCGATGCATCAGGCAACATGGTAACACTTTGAAACAGGTATAATTTTCAATTTGTATTTTTAACATTCAGACTTGTTTTTTTTTTTCTTGACTTGATATTTGAGCAACAAGCCAAGGTCATCCTTCCTACCATCAACCATATCATAAAATTATATTTTAAATTACAATTTATAATGCAAATTAATTGGTCAAATATTTTGTTTAAATAATCAATAATTCATCAAATTATTCCAACAACAAAATTGTTTTCCTTTCTTTTAAATTGAACGCAAAGTTCATGCTTGATTAGTTATGGTTTTTTAATTAATATAAGTAATATTTCAACTGAAAATATAATTATCTGCTTATCATGAGAATAAATATTTTAATAATGTAAATTTTTAATCATGTCAAGTGTTTTTATATGAAAAACAAATGAAAAAATAATAGTTTATTTTCAGTTCACTTGAGAGTTAATTATCTTTTTTCATTTTTCCACATGAATGGATTGTTGTTAAAGATAAATCAGCTGTATGAATAATAGCCAAACAAGGTCGTAAATAAAAAAAAAAAAAAAATACAAAAATACCCTATTTCATGTCTATCATCAACTTACAATCAACGACAATAATAAATAAAACAACTTGATGATATACAATCGTTATGATAAGCAAATTAATCAACAATCATAAAAATATTTTGACATAAATATTCGCCAGCTAATATCATAATTTACAAATCAACTGATGACCTGACTGATGTACCACATGATTTATTTTCAATCATGACAAGTGTCATCCTTAAATTAATAATATCCTTTAACAAAAAAAAAACAGAAAGAACAGGACTAACTAATTTCCAACTTAATTAATAAACTTTTCAATACAACTATCTGTTTTTTATGTTAAAAAATGAAATAATGAGAAGCTGGAAAATGGAATGCAATAAGTATGATAATTAAATTATCAAATGTTGGTCTTCGTGATTAAGTGACATGCCAAATTCCATTTTAAATAACTCAATTATTAAAATAACATCAAATTTTTTATCTA
>JAPYYR010000611.1:0-32900 GCA_030523065.1 Aphidius colemani
AAAATTGTTAACTAGCTTATTAACAATAAAAATAGTTTATAATTAATAGAAGAAAAATTGCCTATATAGAGTCAAGTTATTATATCTTAAATATATAGATTCATTTTTAATTATCAATATTTTAAAGAAAAAATAACTTGACTTTATTGAAAGTTAAAAGTTAACTCCGTCATTTTTTCTCTACACAGTCTGTGCTTACTTGTATCAAGCTGTTAAATATGTACACTGACACGATCATTTATTATTATATGTTTCAATTGTAATTAAGTTTTTAAAATAGTAAAATCACTTGAGAAGAAAAGTGTTGCTCGGCAGTCTATAGCTCTCTTTTGTTGTTATATCTGTTCCTCTCCGTTCTGGGTAGCTTTTTCGTATTTTCATTTAATTATTTGAATTCATTTATTTTTTTTAAGACGATGATTTAAAAAAAGTCACTACCATTGATGCGGCGAAGGCGGCAACTCCGAAGGATGCGCCACAGTTGAGCTGAAAATTGGTTATACAAAAATCGATAAGAGAAGGAATTTGTGTTTTTTTTTTTTTTTTTTGTCAAAGTAATGTATGATCTTACACTAAAAGGAATATAAACATGATCGAGTTTTTTGTTGTTGTTTTTTTTTTGATACAGAGAAATTTAAAATCCATGCAGTTTTTCTAAATATTAAAAATATGAAAATAAAAAATACATAAATGTATATATAAATTGGGAGAAAAATTGATTCGAATAAGAGTATTTCTAACTGTTATTTCTATTCAATTTAAATACTCATTTTAATACAACACTGCATAGATTTTTATTTGATCGTTTGATTTTATTTTTGGGAAATGTTTATTACATCGACAATTCGATCAGACTGCGTTCGTTTTTTTCTTAATTTCAATATTTCAAAATTACTGTGATACATAAACGACGTGGGTATTTTCAGAGGTGACCTAGAAGTGACATATTATTTTTTTTCTTTACTCAAATCAATAAACTTCAAGACAAGCGCGTGAACAAACAACGTTAATTTTTTTTTTTTCTTATACGTTTATAAATATTTTTTTATCTTTAGACGTGTCACTTCACTTCAACCCTGAATTCTCATTGTCATAATCACATCAAAGTACAAATAAAAAATTCAATTAATCATTATAATTTTTTTTTTTTCAATTAGAATTTTTGGCAAGCGTCGACCGGCTCGAATCGCCGCTGCAACGGATTAATAATGGGATCATGTTCTCATGTGTACTTGGATAAAAAAAAAAAATATCAAAAATTATCAGAAATATCTTGTGAATGGATCCAAGAAATTATCATTAAAAAGAGTTTAAATAACAAAAAACTGAATTATAAAAAAAATTTTAAATAAAAAAAAAAAAAAACGAACGAAGCTTTATTTAGCAGCCCAAAAAATTTACAAATTTAACATTTAAAAGTTTAATAAAATCACAAAAAAAATATTTTGAAGTTACAGCCACCTAAGACCATTCCCAAGATATATCAGTTTTTTAAAATTTTAAACTGATAAATAATTTATCAACAATAATAAATAATGAAAAATAATGTATAGTATAAATTTTTTTAGTATAAATATCAATCATGCTCATGATAAAAGGATTAATGAAAAATAAAAAAAAAAGGATGGCATTTTAATATGATATATATATATATATATATTTATATATATATATATATAAAATATAAAATAAGATAATAAATTAACGACAATAGACAAAACAAAAAAAAAAAGATAAGTTAAAAGTTTAAGGTAAGTACCTCAGCGAGCGAGGCGTCGACTTTTCGTAGCTGATTACAATTATTCACGTTGATTTTGATGACAATCATTTGTCGTATTCATTGCTGACGTAGACGATTATACGATATTATTGATTTAGATTTTTTTTTATTATTCCTGTATTTCTATATTAATATTTTTTTTTTATGCGGTAGTAGGTGGTAGTAGACAATAGTAGGTAGCCGAGCAGCGGTAGATAGTCACAATCAGGGTATGTAGTTATTGTGTATACGCGGCGTAGATTGCTGGCTTGACGGGTTGGCGTGCTTTAACTTGAAACACGGGATGGTAAAACAAAAAAAAAATTTTTTTCTATTTCTCTTTTTTTTTTAAATTTTGTTTGATATATAATTTATAACAAAAAATCTACTATCAATCCTATTCTAATTTTTTTTTTTATTCTTAAAATTGGTTTAGCATCAGGATTTTAATGAATATTATTTGACATGTTTAATAAATATTTTAAATAATAAATTGGAATTTTATAATGTAAAAAAAAGAATGTATACTTATCGATCAAATAATAATTTTTAAAACATTTTCTTTATTCAAATTATTAATTGTTTATTTAATAATATGCAAAAATAAAATTGATTAGTTCATGTCCAAATTGAACAATTAATTTATTTTTTTGTCTGACTAGAACTGAATCTGAAAATGATAATAAACCCTGATGATAAACCAACAAATATAAAATAATTTTACTATTTTTATTAATTAATAATAAATAATAATTTTAGGTTACCACAATTATCAAAAATATTACCTTGCAAAACTTTTAAATGCAGCTGATTGAGGATTAATGCAAAGTGGTACACGTGAAGAATTTAATTGTTCACCGATAAATGTATGCATTGCCTCTGTAAATCAAATAAAATAAAAAAATTATTATTAAATATCTTATTAAATATTATAAATTTTATGTAAATATTTTATTCACCTTTAACTTGCTGGACAGTTCCTAGTTTACGTTCCCAAAGATCATCGAAAGGATTTACTGTTACTGGCTCAAAATCAGGTGTATATTGTCTTATACCAGAATTTGATGTATAACAACACGTGCACATACACGAGTGATATCTCAGTCTTCCTTCATCAAGATAAGGATGTGCCAATGCATCGACAACATTAATTCTTTTATCCTTTTTTTTCAGAAACAAAGAAAAATTAGTTATAAAATAATTGAATAACATTTAAAAAAAAAAATGTAGACTTATCAAAATATTTAAAAAATGGTAAATTTTAATTTATTTTTTTTGTATAATAACTTACTGGATCAAACATAAGCATTGCACACAATAAATGAACAGCTTCATGAGTTGCTTGAGTACTTAATGTATACAATGCTACTATTGAGCTTGGTTTTGGTGCTTTTCTTAACATATGTGTTTTTGCACCTTCACATGCATATTTCATATCTTCTAATGATGGTGTACCCAATAATTCAGTTATCAATTCTAATTGTTGTACAGGACTTTGTGCCTGAAATAATATACGTCGACGTAATAATTCACCAAATATACAACCAACACTCCAAACATCAACAGCTGCTGTATAATGACGCGCACCCATAAGTATTTCCGGTGCACGATAATACTGTGTCACAACTTCTTGGGTCATATGTTTGTTTTTATCTGGCTCTTCAACTCTGGCAAGACCAAAATCACAAATCTAAAATAACGAAAAAAATATATATAAACAAATTATTATCTCAAGTTAATTTTTTTTTCGTATTTATAATAATTAAAATATACGAAAAGATAAAAAAACTTTTATTAAATTATTTTTATCTCTTTATTTTTTTTTTATATTCTATTTTATACAAAAATCATATTTTTTTTCCTTCTTTTTTACTATAAATTTGAGACTTTACATTTTGAAAATTTAGTTAAGATATAACTGTAACTTTAAGTACATATTTTTTTTAGAAATTTAATGTTATATACTTCATGCTAGGTTAATTAAATTTTTTGTAAACAATTTAATTAATACTTTTTTTTTTTTAAGTAATTTGAAATAACTGTTAATTCAAATAAAATTTTTTGAAAGTTCATTCAATATTAATTGATGATAATTTTTTACCTTCAACACACAATTGCTATTGACCAAAAGATTTCCTGGCTTAATATCCCTGTGAAGAATTCTTGCAGAGTGTAAATACTTGAGCCCTATAAATAGATTAAGAAATTATGAAAATTATAATGTTCTTAGCTCTGTATTTTATTATTAAAATACATAGAATATATTGAGTAGCATTATTTTCATGTCAACTTGAAATTGAATTAAAAAAAAAGTGTTCATCCAACATTCTAGTTATTGAAGGAATGTATTTTAAAATTTTGTTTAGTTTATTACAAAAATTTTTCATTTTTTGTATTAAATTTTTAACTGTTTGGTAGAAATGTCTAGTTCATTATCTGTATTCTTTTTCGACACAAAATAAGATGAATTTTTGTATCATCAACGTTAAATGTGATTGCTTATCATACATTCTAGAAAAGTAAATGAATTTTGTTCTTTAGAATAAGTCAAAAAAAAAAAAAAAACGACAACTATCAAAAACCAATTAATTCAATGTTATAAAATTAAACAATAAAAATAAGTAAAGCTAAATAAAAAAAATTAATTTCAACACTGAATAAAGATTATTTTATCTTTATCAATTCTCTCGAAATATCAATTTTTCAACAAGTCAAACAAAAATCTAAAAAATGATTCTATTATTATCTTTGACGTTCGTGAACAAATAAATGAAAGTTTTTATAACGGTTTTTTTTTTTTTAAATTTTATTTTTTTTCCCCATGAACTACTTGAACTTGAAATATTTAAGATCATAATGCCAAATAAATTAAAAATAAATATTTTTATGACTATTCATGTCATTTACAATGTGTATAACTTGAACCCTGTGCAATATTATTTAATAAATTAACTAGCAGAGCGCAAAATAATTCCCTCAGAAATGTTACAACAAGCTATATACACTTTCCCCCATTTCCGGTGCTGAAAAATATACAGATACAACAAAAGTTTGGTCTTAAAATACATATACAAAAAATAGTCTCATGTACTTTTGATTTAAAAAAAAAAATCTAAAATAAACGTTGTTAATATAGTGCTTTGAGATAGCTGACAAAATATATTTGATAAAAATTTTTTCTTAAAATCAAAAGTATATGTGACTATTTTTCACAATTTTATTTTTTAATATTAAAACATAAATGTGTTGATTTAATAAATTTTTTCATTTTTTTTTTTTTTTTTTCTATCATTTTTCTATCAATTTTCTTTGTCTTAATTTAACAAATGAGCCTAATGTTAAATTTCCACAAAAATAAATGACCAATATTTTTGGAATTTGTACACTGGAAACTTTTTAATGTTGAGTGATGTGTTTTTTTTAATTTTAGAATATTTTGAGGATATAAATATTTGCGTATGCTAAGGAATAGAATAGATGTGGTAAAATAACAACAAAATAATGAACAATAAAAAAGAAAAAAACAACAAAAAATTGTGAGGTACAAATGAGTGCGGCTTCTGCAGAGCGAAGCCGACCGGATAATGGTGGTCACAGATGAGCAGCAACAAGACTGGTTTTTGGCCCCCATGAAAGTTCTCTATTATATTACTAGTCGTAGACAAAATAACATTCTCAAACATGACCAAGGAATTTTTTTTTCAAAATTCATCAACGTCTTTTGATACCTTAAATATGTCTTTTCAGAATATCTTTGAAGAGTTTATTGACCTGATCGCATTCATTTGATCTATATCAGCCACGAGAATCAATTTTCTTTCTCTTTTTTCTCTTGTGGATAACAAAGATTTGTGATATCGAAAATGTGCCTCATTTTAAAAACTATTTCAAAGCAAAAGAATATTTTTTTTCAAAACTGAATTTATTGTTTTTAATTTCTCAAAAACTTTTTAATATTTTGATAATTGAAGAGTGAAATGAATTGAGGTCAACGAAAGCTGCGAGGTGATTGTTTTTTTCAGGTTCAAATTTTTAGATTTAAATTAAATTTTTTCCCACAGATATCAGTTTCAGATATCAATTTTAAATTTGAATTTGTTATATTGTATATTATAACTAAAGATAAAAAAAACAATATTTTAAACTTACCCCGAAGAATTTGGTAAAGGAAGACCTTGATGTGATCTATACTGAGAAGCTGTGGACTTACAATGATCTTGTGCAAATCACTCTGAAGCAATTCTGTTATCACATATCTAAATTTTAAATTTTTATTAAGGAAAAACAATAGAAACTTTTTTAATAAATAAAATAAATAAAAATCATTTAAACATTGTTATTTAAAAATAATTGTTTTCTCAATAAAACAATCTAGTCTTATATGAAAAGTCTCTTCTTCTTTTCTTTTTTTTTTTTCAAATTTTTAATGAAAAATTATTTAAATAATTTAGAAAAAAAAAAATAATAGAATGAAAATAAACATAATTAATGAAAATTATAATTTATTGTCATCGATGAATAAATTGTTAATATTTTTTGTTGAAAAAAGTGAAGAGTGGAAACTAAGAAGAAGGAGAATGTCGAGAATCTGCAAGGCCAGTACAGAGCTTGTCCGACCGGCCAACCATGCTTTTAGCAAACAACTCCCGTTCGTCTTTCTCTGGTCGTATTTATTTTATTTTTATTTAAACTTTTTTAAATATTCTGAACTACATGCTCTTCGAACTGCTTTATTCAACCAGAATAATTAAATTTTTTTAATAACCATTCTTGGTGAAAATACTTAGTCAAGTCTTCGGAAAATTACTAAAAATTTTTCTCCAACGATAGTAAATTTGTTCGCTGAGGTAATAAAAATAGTCAGTATTTTTTGTTTCTTTTTGAAAATAGTATACAAATAAATGAATATAAATAAACAAATTTTTCCGAAATTAAAGTTAATAAATAAGAATGTTGAATGATGGGAAAATTGTGCATAGAATTTACGAACTTATATAAACGAAACGCGTTTATATATGGGAATCTCAGCTTTCCCACAAATGAGTACCAGGGCTGGATCGATACTCCACCAGCTTGTGTGTAACGCTATTGAAAATTTTTTTCATTCGCAACTCAATCAAGTATAAGAAAAAAAAAAAGTGAGGAAACGCGATAACTACCGTGCCTATATATATGTATACCCGACATATAGAGGTAACCTTTTCTTCCCCCAATCTTTGAGATTTAATTTCTGACATAAAATGTCAAGATAATAAAATTCTATATAGTAATTACCCCATAAATCAATATCAAAGTAAAAAATGAATTGTTTAACGTGCGATCTCTGAGACAGAGATTTTTTACACGGCGCTCTATTTCCTCCTCTTTTTCATTTTGTCTAAGCGATTTTCTACAACTCATCACTGTACCCAATTTCTATTATAGCCCAGGGAAACCATGAAAAACCTGGGCAGTACAGTCGGCTTGCGCCTACCACTCGGTAAAAATGGTTTCGGTGGTCGGGATCGAACGTGACCTCCCGTCACAAAGCTCGAGCCTTTACCGCAGTACCATACCGTTGGTCAATCAATATCAAAGTATTTAATAAATTAAAAATTGTATTTTTTGTTTCTATATTTTATATATTATACCGAAATCAAAATTTGGAAATTGCGTTTCTGTTGAAAATATCATCAAAAGCTAAAGCACTCTGGCAAACATTATAAAATAAAATTAAAAAGGTTAGCAAGGTAATAGCGGACGGTGTAAAGAAACCTCATCCTTCAGAGTCCAGAGCACTAGAGCCAACATTATACAATAAAATTTGAAAATTTAGCAAGGTCGTGTTGCATAGTGTAAAAAATCGTATCTCATACGCTGAATAGGTTTACGGGGTTTACTTGATTTATTGTGTTTATATTTTATAGTGGCGTTAGAAATTGCATATGGCCTGTAGGTAAGATTACGATATCCGTGGTGACAAAGTTTTATGACTGATTTTATTCTTTTCCCTCGAAAAGACGATAAAACAGAATTTCCATATCTCGAATATTTTTCGAGATATCGAATAACTACGATTTGAAAGTTTTCCTTATATTTTTTTTATAAACAAACGGATATGGAAAAAATAAATTCTAGGTTTAATTCTTATAGTATTTTTCACGAGGAATAATATTGATATAACAGCGATATCGTTTCTATAGTAGTTTAACGTGATTAACTTGACCCACTTGGTTTTTTCAAAATCCGAAATAAAATTTAAAGCATGCACATACATATATCCTCTTATCCCGTTAAATCTATACTTCGTCGGTTCGATTCCCGGTAGGTGCGCGTTTTTAGGAAAAAAAAAAAACTTCTCAATTTTCGTAATTAGTGTCGACAACTTTTCTCTCTCTCTCTCTCTCTCTCTCTCTCTCTCTCTCTCTCTTTGATGGCACAACAAAAAAAAGGTTCAAATAATAATTAATAATAAATTATATAAATTTTTTTTATTAATTTTTGATCAATGTATCCTGATGAATGTTTGTCCAAGCATCTTGATTAAAAATGGATTTGAAATAAGTATTCCCTGATCAAGTCTTGATCAAGACTTGATTTCAATTCCCACTCGGGATGCCATATATACAAGAAATACTCTTTCTTCAAAAAAGCGAAACCAAATAAATTCAAAAATTCATCATTAAGATCATTAATATCAAACGGTAATAATAATTATTTTTTGTTTCAAATTTAAATTAGTTTTTTTTTTTTTTAAATTAATAAAAAAGTCTAATAAATTTTTGAATGATGCATAGTAATTAATGATTTTATGCTTTACACTTGAATTAATAATAATTATTATCATCGATTCATCGATATTAGAAGTTGTGATTTATCGATTGAATTATATTTATATATTTTTCTTTTTTATTAAGTTGATGAAACTTTTACCCTCTGTGATATCTTATGGTGAAACTGAGCTGATGTTCATGTTATATAGATTGACAAAGCGTGAGACGAGCTTTCCAATGATATATAATAAAAATATGTTTCTCGGTTTCGTCCCTCAAAGTTAATATATATAAATTTATTTAATTCAAAAAAGGATACATTTCCTGGAAGAAGTCGACATGTGGTGGCTGCAAAATATCGAGTGCAGACAGAACCTGAAAAAATTGTAAATGAAAAAAAAATTAAATTTATTGATATGAGTTTTATTTGGATTCATCTTTTGCTACTTTTATTTTTTTTCAGTTTGTTAGTACATCAAGATGATTTTTAGAGATTTCAAAGAATAGTCAATTTTTTTCCGAAATAATCAAATTATACATATTATACGAAATTAAAATTTTCAAAGATAATTTAAGGGATTATCTCGTTCATGAGCTATAATTATGAAAATGCTTTGAAATTTTTACAGTAGATTTTTGAAATACTGATACATTTTATTTAATTGTTTGTAGCCTCGTTATTTTTATATATATGAATTATCAAAGTTGACAACTTTTAACATGTAAATTTAAAAAAACTTTGACAAAAATGTATACATGTAATCAGTTAGTAAATTTTGTTCCTTTGCCATGATAATTTCTCAGTTTTTTTTAGACATGCAATTCAGAACAAACCCAGCAGTTTCAGTTGTTTTTTCACATAATAGAGATGCCAAAAAAGTTTCAAATTTTTTTTCTCATGATTATTACTTGTAAAAAACTTACTAATTTTTAAATACTAACGGATATAATGATTAGTGTATATTTTCTAAGTTGATCTACCCCGAAGTACTATTAGCAAATCATGCTATCCACTATTTTGTTTTCGTTGTCTGCAAATATGCAGATATTATAATAAAGTAGACAAATTATATATCCTCATCCAAGTATCAACAAAATTTATAAATCATACTCAAAACACACTTTGGAAAAATTAATGTATTTATACTTACATTTTCGTGTTTGAAGAAACACAGCATTTTGAGTTCTCTGAAAACTCGTTTACTGCTTACTAAACTTTGAAAGACATTTGGTAATTTTTTTAGTGCAACTCTTCTTCTATCTCTTGGATCAGTGACAGCCCTGTAATTATACAAAAAAAGCACAAAATCGTGAGTACAAATAATTGTTTAAATTTTGTGTACAAAAGAGATAAAAAAAAAAAAATGTGGATGTTAAATTAAAGGTATATCCAAAGACACAAAATATGCTGCGGGTCTATATATATTTTTTAGCATCTGCTAAATAAATGCACCTGGGAAATAATTTAACACTTGCATGGATAATTTAGGCTCTAACAACAACTGAAGGCTTATTTATTTATCAGCTGACTTGCATTTCTTTATTGTATTTTTTTAATTATCAAAGTTGAATTTTTTTTTTAAGTAATTATATGGAATTATCGTTTTGGTTGTTTGTGTTTATTTTATTTTAAGGTTTTTCTTTACTTTTGTATCTGAATGAGAGTTATAGTTAGTATAATGTTTCAAATATTGTGCAGTTTATTTTTTTTACAGATGCTAACGAAGATGAACGTTAGCGCTTTCACGATCTAGTTTTCAAGCTGATAAAAAAATTTAAAAGAGAAGAAAGAGTCACAGTAATATTAAGGCAACGTGCCAAGACAAACTGGTGATGACAAGTAGTTCAACTCGTGTCGTTTTTTTTAATCTTTTTGTTCATTTTATTTTTTTTTTTAGAGAATTACGTAATAAGAAATGAAGTAATCAAAAAGTTTATTAGTTAATCAGATGAGAAAGTCTCTTCAACTTTGATTGAAAAAAAAAATTTGATATATGAACTGAAATACAATAATTTATTAGAATAAAAAAATTAATAGTTAAAAAAATATAATAAATAATAAAATTTAACGTTTTATTATTTTCTTTTTTAGTGATAATATAAAATTGGAATTTCAGTTGGATCATCAAATGAAGAACTTATATGCTAGATTTTTTGACAATCTAATTTAATTAAAAATATTTATTAACATGTTTATTTGTATTTATGATTTTAAAATAATATATCATTCATTATTGACCATAATGATTCTTAATAAATAATAAAAATTAGAACGATTTAGATTTTAAATAATTATGGTGATATCCGAAATCAAATAATAGTTAATATTAAATTATTCAACTTGCAAATGATGTAGAAATTAAACGAAAATATACTTTTTTTTTTGAAAATATAAAATGAAAAGACAAGAAGTGCAGGAACGGGGTCTGCAAGATCGGTTATCCAGATCGCAGGGCTGAGCTATCCGGTTTGGCAAGTGCCTCTTCAACTTGTGGTGATCGGTGAGACTATAAGCTATAAGAGAAGCAAGTAGGTGAATTATTCCAGATGTGTATGGTGTACAAGAAAAGAAGTAAAGAACGCGAATCCAGTATGCTTCTCGTCCGGTTAGTACAATACTATCAGACAATTTTAAATGTATGCGAGTATGTGTATTTGCTTCTTTGGCTATCTTCTTCGTTGTTACATATACTTATAAACTTGATGAAAAATAAAAAACATAAATAGACGAAGAAATAAAGAAATACATTTATACATATACAAAGAGCAACCAGACGCAATCGTTTTAGTTCTAGAACCTGAATAAATTCTCTACCAAACATTTTTTTCTTCATGCTCTTGGAATTTTTGTTCTCAAATCTCTCATGTGAACACTCATCTTCGTTGTTATAAAGATACACCAGTTGGGGTTGAATTTCCTGTAAGGATATATACCATCAACTTTTGAAAACTTCTTATCGTAGGGTAGTGAAAAAAAAAAGCGTGTTCGGCTATGCAACGGTCGGGCAAGCGGGCGCTTGATCGAGCGAACATTTTAAGCAAGCAAGCCTTTGCCCATATAACTCACGAGAGTGAGAGAGTGGTGGCTACGAGTGGGAAAAAAGATATGCTTGAAATTAATGTGTATGCGTGTGTGCGTTACCAATGTATTTTTGTTTGCAGCTGATCGGTTGCGGCGTTCATAAAAATAATCATTTAAAAAAAACGATATATTAAAACTATATAATAAAATTATTAATTAAAGAGTATCTAATAGTAACATTATTTATATTTTTTATTATTGTCATTATTACTGATACTATTACTAATGCTGCTATGAGTATTATCAATATTAATATCGATATTATTATTTTTATTATCATTGATATTATTATTAACATTACTATTTTAAATTATCAGAATTAGGGTTACGATGTGTGCTGAATCTCAAATCAGGACATTTTGCCTACCTCCAAATCAAATTGTAGAGATAGGAATGAGAAGAGAAGTTTTTCTAAGCGTGGAGTTTTTACTTTTTCTGCACTTTTCTCAAAAAAGTTTAAAATAGAGAAAAGTGGAGAAATATTCTTGACTAAAAAAAAAAATTTCTCCGAACATTTCTTCACCCGATTTTATTGGAGAAAAAGTCGGAAAAATTTTTCTCCGTCAGATATCTCGGAGGAAATTCGGAGTTACTGAGGAGATGATTGGAGTAATCACAGAGAAATATTTTCACCCCAGATATCAGATTGATTGTTAAAGAAAAAAAATAAAATCTTGATAAATCAGGACGTTGTATACTAAAAGAACATTATCAAGACTCATCAGGACATTCATTTTTAAATCAGGACATGTCTTGATAAGATTTCGCATATGGTAACCCTAATCAGAATCAAAGATTTTGGAGACCGAATCAACTTACGGTTAAGTGCCTCTCAAAACAATTGAGTGAATCTATCGATATATATCGAGAAGAGTCTGAGAGTATAGAAAATATCATATACAATAAAATCGACTCTAACGCGTTCTGCTCAATATATCGATAGATTCACTCGATTGTTTTTACAGGTAATCTAACCGTGAAAAAATATTAAGAATATAAGAATTTCAAAGGTATTAATTAGTTTATTACAAGTTTTAGTCACTTTTTTCATAGGCATAGAGTTATTATTAAATTATAAACGAAAAAAAAGAAATTTGAAACAGCTAAAATAGCATTTGAATTGATAACTAAAATGTATAAAATAGGTACAGCTGTATAGGTTATTTTGTAAAAGTGACCTTTATATTTTAATAAAATATTCAAAATTTTCAATACTTTAGCAACGTTGGATTTGTTCGTATTGCCTTTCTACACTGTGAAAAAAACTTCTGAATTGTAAAATTAAACTTCTTGACAAAAAGTGGTTTAAAAAAAAATAAAAATTTTCAAAACTCCAGCGGAGGCGTAATATAATTATTTTACCATCTTTATTTTTTTATTTTATATTTATATTCAGATAAGCAATCATAATTTATTAAAAGAAAATCCCACAAATATTTAATATTTAATTATTACTATTTTTTTTAACAAATTGTGTCGAATTATTTATGGAGACAAAAAAGTGAGTATGTAAATAAAAGATCGATAAAAAAAAACCGATAGTCAATATATATTTTGATTAACGCATGCGTACGAACGTTTTAGTCAAGAAAAGTTTCTATAAATAATAAATTGGTAATTGTTTATCCACTTGATAACTTGAGAATAAATTAACGCAAAAAAATTGTGCTGGGTCAACTATTATATTTTTCACAGTAAATACTACGAAAAAAAACAATGTTGTCATTTAAAAATTGCAATGAACTGCAATATTTGAGACTTTGATTTTTTACTTTGAATAAAATAAAAACTGCAACGTAACATGAAATCTTTACAAATTTGAGTTTAAAATAGTATTGTGGTCTTTTTTAAATATTACAATGTACCATAGCAATTTTGTATCAGGTCATTCTACTGATGCTCGTTGTTACCAACTGCAGTACTCAAAAGTCGATATTCAAATGTGTTCAGTAAAATTTGCAATGGGCCATAGTAAAAATGTATTCAAGTGACTACGCGTCAGTTGTTCTGCGCATTGGAGAATCCAGAAGATCCAGACCTTTGTCTACCTTTGTCGATAGTCGATTATTTGTGTGTCAGTGTGTGTCAGACGTTGTGAGATGAACTTCAACGGCGAAATGTCTAATGTGTTTTATTTAAAGTGAATGATACTAAATCAGGTTTTATTTTCACTACAAATTTATTGAATATTCATCAGTTATAACTTTAACATCTCAAGGTTTTTTTTTATACTAAAAAATGAATGTAAAATATCATTATTGTTTCTCATATTGTTTATGTTAATTTGATACCTGCTTAAATGTTGTTTGTGAATTTATTCAATTTTTATTCTATCTATTTATCCTGCAATATCTATTTAATAACTATCTAATTGCCCTGAAGCGTGCCCTCTCCTTTTGCGTGGGAGGCACGATGCAGGGTAAAAAAAAATTATAACAATGGTAAAATTTACAATTGTTTATTTTAAATTTGCTTGATTCAAACAGATTTCTCGAATGTATTAATTTTTTTTTAATTTTTTACATTGTAAAGTTTACTATTTGTCTAATCGAATATTAATATTTGCTCCTTTGGAATTTACATTGGCTTTGTGAATATGTCATATAAATAATTTAAAAATTACTATGGTACAAAGCAAAAAGTTGAAAATACCAGTAGGTGGCGCGCTCACCAGAAAAAATTGCTATGGCCCCGTAGTTATTTTCGTTTCCATACTTTTTCTTCTTCTCATACTTGGCGCGAGGCACGACCATGCCTCTTGATAATTGTAAAACAAAAACAAAAATAGTCTAGAAAAAAAACAATATTCTGTTTGTTTTAAACGATAGATTTTTTTTTTTTTTTCAAGAAGAATACTTCTAACCACATTTCTTCTTGACACAAACCAAGTTCTTTTTTTTTTATACAGATGGCGTCTTCGATTCAATTAACTGTTTATTTCAAACAAAAAAATGTTCGTTACAAACAGTTAAGGCTGAATGTAAAAAAATTGTTAAAAAATTTCCTTCTTAGCGATTTTTTTTAAATTGGGCTCATTTTGTAAGTGAAATAAAGACAAAAAACTATTCAATTAATTTTTTTTTTTTATTTTTCTCCCTAGATTTGACCGAGATAATTAGTGTCAAAGTTGTTTTTTACTAATCTATCTGTCTTAAGCGGGAATCGAACTCAAGACTTACTAATGACTGAGCTAGCGCGTTATCGATGCGCCAGGGTCATACGTGATATGGTAAGTTTATTTGTTTTTCATTTTATCTGGACATTCTTGATTGGATGAATATTGTTTTTTTCGAGACTTTTTTGGTTCTTGTTTTAAACCAATTATTGTTTAGAAAAAAATTTTGTCAGTGCAGTAACTCTTTTTTAGCAGCTTTTTTCGGAGACAACAATTTGGTCTTCAGCACTTAGATGGGGAAAAATGCTGAAGGTCACACGTAAATGGCGAGCGATGGGGAAAAAATTTTGCACATTAAGTAGCATAAAATCATTTTTTTTTATTGCTTACCATCTCTGCGTGAAATTCAACATTTTTGGCATCGTGAGCGGTAAAGTTTTGCGTCATTTGGATGTCTGCTTTGGGTAAACTTCTAATCAATAACGACGATTACAGGTCTCAACTGGCATTACAAGTTTTTCTTTTCTTCTAACAACTATTAAAAAAAAAACAAAAAATCCTCAGAGCCTCCTTGGCCCACAAAAAGCTTCACCAACGTACCAATTGATTTTTCAAACCAGCTACAAAGGCTGATGCCTGGATATAGTTAAAAAAAAAAAAAAAATATTGAAAAGAAAGTTTTAAAAAAATACATGAAAAAGTAAAAAAAATGTTTAAAAAATTTATATAAATCTCACGCAACAGGTCGTTATAGAGTTTACCCTTGACTTGTCATTATGAACGCAAGTGCGTATTCGCATATTTTTTTCTTTTTCCACCATTTTAATCGATCACACTAGAGGTCAACAATACATGAATTATTAGAAATAAATTTTCAAATTTTATTTTTTGTTTTTGAAATAAACCATCGCTACTACTGTTATAATTATTTGAATGATTTTCATGGTTTTTTGGTGTAACAGAGACTAGTCCTTTCACTGGGGTGGTTATCGATCTGTCTGGTCGCTGCTGGGGTTGGCTACCCCTATATTGCATAGACCAAATGGAGCGGTTAGCAGAGAAGGTGGGGCTTAATAAGGAGGAGAACGATATAGACAATGTATTATAAAATGATCGCTAAATGGATGTCATATGTACATGTTAAATAAATACCGTGAAATTATCCAAATTCTAATCCATTATCGTTGATTTTTTTTCAACGTTTATCAAATTTTAGATTTATTTTTTATATCTATAATATATAGGATATAGTTATTTTATTAGAACAAGTTATTATTGTATTTTTTCATTTTATTTGCTGAATAAATATGAGAAATTATTTTTTTTTTTTATATCGTACGTCGAGTGATATTCATACAATTTGTAATCAGAGTGATTCTGACGTTTAAGGCAAATCTGAAGCCTGCTAACATTGAACAACGTAATGGGATTATGTAGAGGCTATATGAATTATAGTTTTGCAATAAAAATAAAAACTGTTCTATATTCTCATTTTATATATACCCTCCACTATGGCTTACTCTTCTAGTTTTCTATTTTTTCAGTTTTTTATTTGATTTTGAATCAAGGCAACAAAAGAAAATGATTTTTATCTGATGATATATTACACTTTGTTGCAGTATTAATTTCTGAAAAACAAATAAATGTTTTATAATACACGGTCAAAAATTTACAGAAAATTTTACTATGTCTCCAGTACTCGAGGAACATCGGTCAACTAATATATTTTTTACAATAAATAAATATTACGAAAAAAAACAATGTTGTGATTTAAAAATTGCAATGGACCACCAGCAATGTTTGAGACTTTTTTTATTTTACTTCGAATAAAATAAAAACTGCAGCGTAACATGAAATCTTTACAAATTTGAGTTGAAAAAATTATTATGGTTGTTTTTAAATACTACAATATACCATAGTAATTCTTATAAGCTTTTAATTATTAATTGCGTGTATTATTAAACTTGCTGTGCATAATCTAGTTTTTACAATGATTATATTGAAAAAATTGAAATATCTTCATCTAAAAATTACAATATACTATAGCAATTTTGTATCAGGTCATTTTCACGAAGCTCGCTGTTACTGACTGCAGTAGTCAAAAGTCTGTATTCAAATTTGTTCAGTGAAAATTCCGATGGGCCATAGAAAAAACAATCAAATGCACTGTTAAAAATTTATTCTGTGGTTTTACCAACAAATGTTAGGAAGTTTTTTGCGAGTCCACTTGGTAAAATTACAATGTCATATGGGAATGCTACATTTACGTCAGGCTTTGTAATTTTACCAGTCGTTTTTGTAAAAATACACACTGAGAAAAAAAATTTCTGAATTTTAGAAATAAACTTCTTGGCAAAAAGTGGTTTAAAAGAAAAAAAAAATTCTTTTTTTAAACAATAAATGTTTTGTTAAAAGGAAAAAAAAATCTTGTTCTTGTTGTTTATTCATTGATTATTGTAGTTGATTGTTGTATGTAATTTTTCTTTGACATTAAAAATGATTAAATTTTAGTTTTCAGTTGAAAAAAAACCCTGATTAAAAAAAAAAAAAAAATTAATGCTAAACACACGCAAATTAAACTACATACAATAGTCAACAATCAACTACAATAATCAATGAATTTATTATTGAAAAGTAACAAGTTATTATTAAAAAAAAAAATTATTATTTCCGACAAGTCCAACAAGTCCGACAAGTCTTCATGTATCAGAAATAAATTCCGTACTTCACATTCGCCCCCGCGGTCGACTGGATAGCATACCCGACTTTCACCCTGAAGGTCCTCAGTTCCGTTCCCCGTTAGATCATTTAGATTAGGAAAAACAAAAAAAAAAAAAAAAACTCTATCTTGAATCCTGATTGAGTCACCCCCACCACCAACCACGTAAAAAAAAACTAACAAATTATAATTAATTCGTAAATTTGTATTTGGTAAAACAACAATATATTTATGGAAAATTACCATATCTTTTTATATTGTAAAAATTCAAAATAGTTTTGGTAGTTTTTCCAAGAATTGTGGAATAATTACAATATTTCTATCGAAAAATTAAAGAAAAAAAAGTCTTATTCTTTGTAATTTTTCGTTGACGCAGAATTTTTCTGTTATCACACAGAAAATAGAAAGAGTAATTTGTGAGAAGAGGTTTTTTTAGTTTTTAAAACACGCACCTTATAGGGTTCGAACCAATGATGGTTGGATGGACGAAGTAGAGAGATATAAGTATACGTTATTATGATTGAGAAAGCCATACAAAATTAATCAAAAATGAACGAAAATTTCAAGAAATTGACAGCAACAGCAATGGTCGTTTAGATAAACTTAACTTCAGATGCATAGTTGGCAAAACTACCATACTTGTTGGATTTTTACAATAAAAGAGTAATCTCGAATTACCAACTTAGTTGGAAATTTACAAAACCCTATAATATTGGTAAAGCTACTTTGGTTTTATGGATTTTCACAATAAAATGGTAAACTCGGATAACCAAATGCAGTTGGTAATTCACAAAACCCTATGATATTGGTAAAACTATACTACATTTGATAAATTTACAATATTTTTTGGTATTGTTACCAAAAGAGTGTTGGCAATCTCGTATTTTGATACAAATTTGGAGTTTTTATCTCAGCTTGGTATGGTAAAAACCTAAAAATATATTGGAAAAGTACCAAGATTTTTAGCAGTGTGACTGCCCGTCAGTTATTCTGCGCATTCGAAACTCCAGAAGATCCAGACTTTTGTCTGCCTTTGTCGATAGTCGATTATTTATGTGTCAGACGTTGTGAGATAAACTTCAACGGTGAATGATCTGATGTGTTTTATTCAAAGTAAATGCTACTGAATTAGGTTTTATTTTCACCAAAAATTATTGAATACTCATCAGTTATAACTTCAGAAATTTAAACATCTCAAGGTTTTTTTTAACACCAAAAAGTTGGATGTAAAAATATTATTATTGTTATTTCTATTATGGGTTTTTCTAATGTTATATGTGCGTAAATGTTGTCTGAGCATTTATTTAATTTTCATTCTATCTATTGACCCTGTAATGTGCCCTCCCCTCTTTCGTGGGGGGCACGGTGCATGGTAAAAAAATGTATAACTATTATAAAATTTACTATTGCTTATTTTCAATTTTGCTATTTTTTTAACAGATTTTTCGAGTGTATTAATATTTTTTTTATTTTTTACATTGTAAAATTTGCTATTTGTCTCATCAAATATTAATATTCGCTTCTTTGAAATTTACATCATTAATTTTCAAGATTTAATATTGGCTTTGTGAACTTTTCATATGACTTTTTAAAAAATTACTATGGTACAAGGCTAAAAGTTCAAACGGCCGATAGCAGCGCTCATCGAGATGGCGCGCTGTAAAAATTTTTGGTTAGAAATGAATGAGATAGTCCGTATTTTTAGACAAAAATGTCTTGGCAATAAGTAGTTTAAAATAGAAAAAAAGTCTTGTTAGTAATAATAACTTGTTTATAATATTCAGATATAGTCTTGTTAAAATCCAAAGATGGATCTCGTTGAAAAAAATTTTCTTTGTCTACACTCCGAATACAACATTAGTTTGATCAGAAAGAAAACCCATTTGTATCAAACAAAAAATAAATTGTTCCAAAACCCTTGTTGTTCATAACAAAATCCAATTTGTTGTGTAATAATCGTTTTTAATATCAAAGAATAATTATATACAACAATCAACTAACTAATCAATTAATTTATTATTGAGAAGTAACAAGTTATTATTCAAAAAAAAAAAAATTATTATTTCCGACAAGTCCAACTTCTCGCCATGTATCAGAAATAAAATTTGTATATCTCATTCATCCTCGCGGTCAACCGGATAGCATGCTCGCCTTTCACCCTTAACGTCTTTAGTTCGAATCTCTGTTTGGTTAATTAGTTCAGGAAGAAAAAAAAAAAAAAAATTCAATCTTTTGAATCTTGATTGAGACAACAACAACGTAAATAATAACTAACAAATGATAATTTTTTTATATTTTTTTTTTTTTGTTAACATTCTCAATATAATATTAGTTTGAATAAAAAATAAACCCGTTTGTATCAAACGAAAAATTTATTGCCTCAAAACCCTTTTTGTTCATAATAAAATATGCAACCGTTTGAATCAACACCCTTAAGGCATAACTTTAGAATTTTATTTCTTAAAAAACTCCCTCTGCCGTTTGGAACAAAAAACACATCGAATATAATAATCATAATAGTGCTCGTGTTAAGAAAGAGGAGATTACATTCAGAAGTTTTTTCTTGACGCGAACCATCTATCGTTTTTAACAAGATTTCTTTTTCTTTTAACAAACCATTTATTATTTAAAAAAAGGAATTTTTTTTTAATTTCAAACCACTTTTTGCCAAGAAGTTTATTTCTACCATCAAGTATACCATTCTTCTTTTTTTCGTCAAAAAATTTCCTCAGTGTATGCAACTGATAATGAAACGTCTTGTTTTTGTATCGCATGGATAATATTTCACAATGATTGTTATGCAACATCCGGGCATGTATAGTGATATGATTTAAAAAATATATTACATATAAATTAATAATAAACTGTAATGACAATTTTCCATAATATGATGGAAAGTAAATAACATAAGTATATAAGTATTTCCTTATTGAAATACAATTTTTTTTTTAAACAAAAGAAAATTTATATTTTTTTTTTTTGCATTGACAAATGTTTTATTCATTTAAATTAAGTTGAAATTAGTTTCTTTTTAATTTTGTACGTATATTTATATTATAAATCTTTGATCAATTTAATTCAAGATCCAGAGCTTAAGTGATATTTTTTATCATAACGGCGATGTTCGTTGGTGGCAATATGGTTATAGTATGCTATCTTTGCAATTGAGTTTGGGTGTTGCCATGACGACAGGTGCTAACTCTGTTAGCATGTTATGAGATTTTTTCTTTTTTTTTGCTTTCCCTACATTTTTCTGCACACTTTATCTCCTTCTAAGCTCAATACCATTATTTCTTTCCCACGCATTGATATGACAAAAGCACTAATCAGAACAATGCAACATTGTCATTTACTCAAATATTTTATTATTGATTATATTGTTTATACATAAATATTGACTAAAAATATTTATTCTTTCTTTTCGATTCATCTCTGAATTTTTATTTTGCCTTAGTTATTTCGCAGTTTTTGAGGCAAGATATTATCGATCCAGTCACGAGCTGAATACAAATATATACGAGTATACTTTTACGCAGACTCTTTTGTTTCGTGAACAAGATTTTCTAATAAATTTTCTACTTCGTATTTGGAAGAACCAAATATGTATTATATAACAACGTTAAGTGATCAGAAAATTTAAAACAATATACACAATGTTAATATAAACAAAAGTACTATTTTCTTAGTTTTTATTTTCACTAAACGTATATAGTTCAAATGTTTTTAACTTGACTAGTTATTTTTACAATAATATTACTTTTTAAAAATAAATTAAATTCATAGTTAAAACGATGTCTCGGCAGGTCACTTGATCAACCAACAATATATTCGTTTTTCTGGTCCAACTTTCTATTTCCATTGACCTTGGATTACAATTCGAAAGTTCTGGTTGGTCAGTTTTGCATAGGTATATAATTTGAATCAAGCTTTTAATTTGTAAATATATTTTTTAGTGAAATAATATTTAAAAGTTTATTAAGCTGGTACAATGATTCCTCTAGCACAATCACTTGAGATATTCGTCAAAATGTTGTGCGAACCCGCACAAAATTTTGGCCAAAGCCTTGAGTGATTTTACGCCTCAACTAATTCTATACATAAGTAATATGCTTTATGATAAGTTGTGCTTTATGAACTTATAAAATCGCATATTCATATATTTTCACTGTCTCAAGATAGACCAAGCTTTATTTTAGCTGATTACTTCACTTGTAAATCCATGACTTCATTCATTGTTTTAACTATATTCTGTCAAAAATAATACGCGTAAAAACTAAAAACAGTGAAATCTAAAAAAAAATTATAAAAATTTCCACCGACGTACTATTATTAGAAATTCAAATTTATTTAACCTCTTTCAAACAATTTATTCAATTTGTATCTTTCTGTACTAAAATACATAATCGTATTATTATTATTGTTATATTTTATTTTTACAATTTTGACAAGTGGAAAATTAAATCCACGTGCTCGATCGACTTTTTTAGCGTGTGCGTGACCACATCCTTGAATTCATTTAAGAACTACATCCTGTCGTTCTTTTTTTCGTTTATGTTCTTTGATAAGAACAACATTTCTTTCTGTTTTTTTTTTCTTTTTTCAAGTTTAACGCACCTGACAGACACCTGGAAAACTTCACATTGGACACGAGATCACCATTTTTTTTTTTTTTAACCTGCTGACAAGTAGTGAAATAATTTTAAATTTAAAGCAGCTTGATGCAGAGCTCAGAGAAATTTTCAAAAATAGAGTCTATATATATTTATAGAAAAATGTATTGGAAAAAGACTATGATAAAAATTGACTAAAAAATAGCCTTGACAAGAGTAAATATAAAAAAATTCAAACTCAGAGCAATTGTATCAAAACAATATAATTAAATAAATTCTTATTGTTTGTTTGAAAAATTATAAGTAAAATTGAAGATAAAATATATGAATATTTGAGTAACATAAAATGTAGACAATGCGATGTTATGTAAACACACGCAATATGGAGCAGATCACACAAAGAAATTTTTGACTACCTGCGCAATCGCCAGGTGCTTATAATTTTTTCGTTTGCAACTTTATACATTTAGGTCTTTCTTTATTTGCCAGGTGAGTTTCTTGCCAGCAGGTATACGGAAAAAATTTATTCTTAACCATATTTTAACAAACCCGAAAATCAAAAGAAAAAAAAAATGTCCAGATTGTAAAATAATATTTTACCAAAAATATTCCAACTATCAACAATTCAATGTTATAAATCTCGGGTTTTTTTCCATCAAAGTACAAAAAATATGTAATTTAAATTCAAATACTTTGATTTTTCCGATAGATTGTTTCTTTTTTTCTTTATCAAAATGTTAAAAAGTTTTATCATCTTCAGTATCTTTACAATTTGATCTTATTGTATCAAGAAATACAGTACTGATTTTTTTTTTCAAGCACGTTGAACTCATTGAGGAAACATTTAAACTATAATTTTTTAAAATAACAATTCCTATGCTTTCTTACCAAGTTTTGTTTATTTATTTAAATAGAGAAATGAATTTCCCTACAAAAATGATTTCAAATCGCCAGTTACAATAAAAAATAATTCTGTAAACCTGAAAAAAAGGAAAAAAAAAAAGTTTTAGGAAATAAAAAATATCTATATTTCTAAGTTTTTGAAACAATCTATAAATTTTTTATTTTTCTAGTTAATATTTTTTTTTATTTGATATATTATTGGTATATATTGTGTATAAAATGAGTCATTTTTTCTCGGATTCAGACCATGACGCAAACAAAGAATAATAAAAAATGACCATTAAAACATTGAAAATATTTTTCAAGATAGAAGATTACATGGGGGCTTACTTAGCATTTGTCTTTTGTTTAAATAATTTGCAATTCGATTTTTCTCTGTTAATAATTTCATATTTTTTTTAAAGTCTCTTATATGTAAAGATTCTTCATGGACACCAGGCGTGCCAGCTGCCGGGGCAGGTGATACTGCAGCTGTCATTTTCCACCCCCTCAGCAACATTTAACAACCCCTCGATGCCCCATCCAAATTCCAGTCTCAATAAATTCACTTTTTTTTACCTCAAAGCTTTCAATATAAAAAAAAACGATATTACAAACTTTTGGCGATCTCATCATCATCATATAAACTTTGATGTTTGCTATATTACAGTGATCAATATAAAAAAAAAATTATTACAAAAATTTTTATTTGATTTTTTTTGAGATATAAAATATTATAAGTCTAAGCTTAAAATTTATCTATTAATATTTTTGAGTTCCTCGAATTTAACCGAGTTATTTAAAGAAATTTAAATTTCCAGTCTTTTTCATTTATACATGATAAACCCTTCAATCGTTGAAAATAGTTTTTACTCAAGAGATATATTTTGAGTTTTTTGTAAAAATATTTGTAAGCTTTGTGTGAAAAAATATAGGTCTAAATTTTTAACAATTTACGTATATTTTTTGTAATAAAATTGAGAAAAATTAAATCTTTAATTTGTAGAGGTTTTTTATTGAGTTTGAGAAAAATCGTGACAGCCCTTGTACAGTAAAAATATTTATAAATTCTCCCCTGTGAGAAATCAAATACTAACCCCCAATTTTGCTTATTCTTGCTACAATAATAAATAAGTGGAAAAAAAGCGAGAAAGAGAGCAAAATGAGGGGGAT
Source organism: Aphidius colemani (assembly GCA_030523065.1). Classification (NCBI taxonomy): domain Eukaryota; kingdom Metazoa; phylum Arthropoda; class Insecta; order Hymenoptera; family Braconidae; genus Aphidius; species Aphidius colemani. Next base: position 24,093 of record JAPYYR010000611.1, read on the forward strand.
GAAAAATGACCTTGGAAACCGTGTGGATCCGTTGTCCTTCATTTGTGCTTGCAAACGCTCTTTTCGCTCCCTAAAAACCCAGGAAACACGTTTTTCATTATACACATTTACAATCCTCTTTGTCAGCCCTTACATATCCAAAAAAGAATGGAAGAAAAAAACCGAAGATTCAAGTTGAATTTCCGATATAATATTATGAACAAAAAAATCAAGGAACGCAGAATGAAAATACAGAGAAGTATTTGGATTATATGTAAAAGATATGTCCAAATTTGTACTAGCAAATAATCACAGAAATAATAAATAAATGAAACTAATAAAAAAAAAAAAAATGTTTTGGGCCTGGGAGGGTACACATTTACCTAACATTTTAAAAAATATTTTCAGAGCTCTTCTGTTTAAAATCTATTCACTATACTGACAAGCTTTTGTGTGTACTGTAAGCTATCTGGATCTGGATAGACACACATATACCACAGCTAAGAAAATAGAGATCGTGAAACATGGCATGGCGTGTGTGTGACATGGAACGGCCAGAAAATAAGACAGAACGACAAATAAAAAAGAGAGAACGTCAACAGCATTGCCAAATATAACATAATTCTAATAACCACTGATAGAAAATTTTATGATTAAAAAATCTAATATCTTTTATTTATTTATTGCATTTCTGTGAGCCTGCAGCATGGTTGCCAGGGGGAGCTCAAACGATATACAATTGTTAATAATACGTTTTAAATTCAGTTTACATTACAAAAAAAAAATATTGGGATGAATTTTTACTGATGTATGTTTTTGATCTATTTTATTCATTTTATCTACATTACATTATTGGGATAAATTTTATTAATATATATTTTTAAATCTATTCTATTTGTTTTATATTTATAAAGCTTATATAATCCAATGCTAGATAGCTTAGTGTTTTAAATATACCAGAGACAAAATTTTTCGCCTCTGAACTCTATGTGAGTCTCTGGGCAGTATTTGACTCCTCTCTATTACTCTTTACAGTATCTGAAGAATATCTGATTCGTCTCTCACTATCTCTACAATATTTTATAAGAGATGAATCATATCTGAGCGAGAGATCCTGACTTAGAAAAAAGCGTCTCTATTCCTTTATTTCAAAAATTTCAAAAAGATGAAGAGTCTCTGACATAGAGACGCTGTTTTTTTTTACGGTACCTTTCTCTCGTTCAGAGATGATTCGTCTCTATTCCAGAAATGTTTGATTTTTTAAAAGTACCGATCTCTCGCTCGGAGATCGGTACTTTAAACATTGTAGAGATAGTAAGAGATAAATTAGAGATTTTTCAGATACTGTAATAGAATAATAGAGAGAATTCAAATACTGCCCAGAGACTCAGATGGAGTTCAGAGGCGGAAAATTTCATCTCAGGTATACTTTATTCAAGTAAATCTTTTATTACGGAGGCAAATATTCGATTCACCACTCGCATTTTTATATTAAAATTATCATTATTATTACTATCAAATACATCAATATGGCAGTTTTTTCTTGATGTCATTCCATTGATTGCCTCAATAAGATTGTACATGGGGCCTTGGATGTATGTGCAAATCTTGGTGTCACCTGCTACAGTGTGGTGGTGTGTTAAGTCTAGTTGCATTGGATACAAGGATCGGAAGTTTGAAGAGTGATTCAAGGCAATGTATGATACCTTTGAAAAATTTTATACCCATAATAGCACATGCTGCTAATCTGCGTGCTTCTAATTTTTCTATTGAGTATTCCTTGTAAATATTGTTGCTAATTGAGCTTCTTATGGCTGAATGTAAGTCCCAAGGTAGGATGACTCTTCGGGTTCAAAGAGGCACCTTTACAACCATAGTTGTAGTTAGAAAAAAAAAAAAAAACACCCCCTTATGTCTAAAAATTTTATACTTTCTTAGTTGTATGAGTGAGGGCGGCCTGTACGTAAATACGAACACTGATGAAAATCTACCAATGAAAATTTTGATCGTGAAACGCCGTAATGCCAGCCGTTGTTAGCCATGCGTACAAACTGCTTGGACTGCTGTGTGTGTGTGTGTGTGTGTGGGGGTGTATGCCGCATGGTTGTATTTAAAAAAATGCAACAGATTGAAAAAAATAGAGAAGAGAGATTTACACTGCTGCCATATTTACATTTCCCGTACCGCGTTTGACAACTAATGAGCGTAAATTTTTGTATGAAATAATTGATAACTTTTACAATTCTAGGTAGAAATCCATGATTTTTTCCTATTGTGCTTGCGATCCGAAGAAGTATAAGCTGTAGTAAAATAAAAGTTTTCAGTGAGAAGGGTTTTTTAATAGATGTAAAAACGTGCCGATGCTCCCTATGCTTGTGTGTTAAACAGCTAAATTCTTATCAACTTTGACACTAATTATCTCGGTCAAATCTAGGGAGAAAATTAAAAAAAAAATTTATTTGAATAGATCTTTATTTCACTTACAAAATGAGCCCAATTTAAAAAAATTCGCTGAGAAGGAAATTTTTTACAATTTTTTTACATTCTGCCTTGAAGGTGAATAATCTGTCAAACACCATCCTAACCATGTAATAAAACGTCTGACAATTTTCTTTAATTTATTTATATATTTCATGATGATGGCACCTCATATGATTGATGCATATTCCATGATAGGTCTAACCAGTGTGTTAAAAAGTGTTGTTAATGTGATCATAGAGGATTGAAACCAATACAGAAAAAATGATCATTAAGAGCTTCAAAAATCCGTATCGTAAGAAAGTACAAACTAGTAGTAATTCAGCTATATTTTATAGGAACTTTTTCAATTACAGACGAAAATATATGTTCAGTCCCTAACCCCGTAGTTGTTATATTTGTCAACTTTGAAATCATTAATCTAAAAAAAAGAACACACGAAAACTCTGAAGAAAATCTACGAAATAGATTATTATTCTGGCTTTCAAAGCCATTCTATTTGCGATAAGTTATATGAATTATTTATTTTTTACCTCATTTTCAGTCAATACGTACAATTGTACATCGTAATAATTATGTAGCACATCCGTTTTAGTTATATTTTAAGTTAAATCAAAAAAGTAGAGAAAGAAAAGTATATAAGAATCGAAAGAATACAATGAAATACTAATTGGAGGACAAGTGCCAGTAATGGTATTGGTTTCGAGGAACTTGAATGATTGGAGGTGATATCGGGCTTTCTACATTATCTATCGTTAATTGTTGTTGATGATAATGATAATTGAGATCGATCGACTCATTTGAATAAATAATTTTGGTTAACAATCAAAAAAATTTGAAAAGAAAAAAGAACACTTTGTTGCAGTATTTTAATTTTTAAGAAAATAAGGTCCAAAAATTGTTGATCTATTTTGGAACAATAAAAAAATCCGTTCACTGTACAAAGTTTAAAAAATATTAATGTGATTTTCTACTTTATTGTAATATTCAACTTACCAAACAACACCAAAAGCTCCATATCCAATGGGCCTGTCAGGCTGGACAGGGTCCTGTGAGGGTGGTGGTAGTGGCGGTGCAGGTCCATTTGGATGATAATAATTAGATGGGCCTTGTCCAGAAGCAGCTGCTGCTAATACCGCTTGACCCGGATGGGCCCCTGTTGTACCCCCACCAGCAGCTGTACCAGCTCCACCACCCTGCATCAAAGACATCACGCTCATGGACACCCGCGAGTGCCGACTCGGCCCCACTACTGCCATCAAAAGTCTTCAAACTTCAATATTTTAGGCCTACTCAAAATTTTTATCGCACGATTTCTATGATTAGATGATGACAATACTTTTTTTCGCACTTTTCAGTAAAAACTTTTTTTTTTTTTAAATATTCTCTTAATTTATTGTTCAAAAATTGTGACTAATAAATAAAGAAGAGTAATAAAAAAAAACTTTTTGAAGTGGAAAAAAATAAAAAAAAAGGATAACACAAAGTCACTTGTACTCCAGCACTATTTAGGTTAGGTCAACTTTTTGTGTTTTGAAACATTTTTAATTATCAATATATTTTTATTTTACTAAAAGTTTCGGGATATGATTTATAAAGTATTATATAAAGTATTAGAGTCCCAATTTATAGCCAAATGTCTGAGAAAGAACAACACTCGAACTGTTGAATGGTAACGACAATGACGACGGGGAACGATGGTAGACGCGAGGCCAGTGTCCTCGTTACTTTTGCCTCAAACTCAACGACAATTCAAACAAAGAATATATTTTTTAATACTTTTATATTGTCATATAAACAATATTTTCACTCATTAAAATTACCCAAAAAAACATTGACGAACAAAAAATACCAAATATGACAAAACACAACTAAAGAAAAAAATAAAGAAAAAAACGATGTCAATGATGATTGACGTTAATTAGTTGGCGATTTTTTTTTTTTGTTAAATATATTTTTTTTTGAACTAATATTTTTTAAATTTGCACAAAGAGTCTTTTTTATCAACTAACAACTTTTCTTCACTTTATTTTATTTTGAAACTTATTAAGTATGTAAATTTATTATTATTTATTTATTAGAAGTATCACTTTTAATTTGTCATATAACACTAAAAATATGGTGTTAAAAAAAATTTTGTAAAAAAGGAAGAAAGGACTAAAAACATTGAATTTATAGGATTTGTGATTTTAATGGGTTATAAATTGTATTTACACGAGTACACACACACATACTGTACGCATAACAGCTTCCACTTAATCCCAGGGAGGTTGTGTGTGTGTGTATTGATGGCAGATTCGAGCGTTGGGAGGAGAGGAACCTTTCTGACATAAGCACACACAAATCACGATAATACCGTAGCCAAGGCTCGATGGCCACTGCCGAAGTGCCGAATGCCGATAACCGATTGCCGAAAATAAACCGAAATAAATGATTGGAAGAAATACGTTTTCAATGCGCACGCCTGCTGATTACAGCGCCACTACTTGTGCAGTTGACAAGCTGGTTGATTTGAGCCGTATTAAGCAATGTATAAAAGATTTTTACGAAAGAAAAAATTTCTACTTTTTCTTTTTCTCATAAATCAAATTTCTTAAAATAAAATTAATTGTTATGAAAATTGAATGAAACGATAAATATATAATTTTTCAAAAATTATCAACAGTAAAAAATATGTATTTCATGTACTTATAATAATGAAGAAATAACAATATTAATAATTATAATTGATTGCATTCAATGATTTAATAAAACTGTGTTTTTATGACTCAGAATTTTTTTGAGTTGATTTTTTTTTTACTTTTCATTTTTCAAAACAACAAAATCAGTTAAAATATATAATATATAATTTATCAATAAACATTTGTTACATAACTTCAAAGTTGAATTGATAATAATAAAAATCTAAAAATACCTTAACTATCATTTTGTCGAATATTACATAAAAATTAACGACTATTGATTTTAAAAATCACAGCCATAGTGCGTATTAAAATTTTAATTTGTCTTAGTTTATTTGATTCTAGTTAAATTAATGCTACATGAAGCTTTGATAGTGAGAAAAAATGGTCCTTCTTGACCAGGTAAAAATGTTGCAGGTACAATTTGATAAGTGCCACCAGGTACATCGTCAAGCTCTAAATAAACAAATCCTGACCTGAAATAAATCACAAAAAAAAGTTATACTACAGTAAATTTTGTTTAGTTATAATTGATAAATTACATTGAAATTAATACCTAAAAGAACCAGAACTTGATGTCTGAAATGCTGTTGGTGCTTGTGGATCATTTAATAAAGTTGTGATTATTTCAAATCCAATTTGATATTGTTTCGGCCCTTTTAAAATAATTAAAAGTTTATTATTATTATTAATACTATCAATAACAAGTTGATAACGTGGATTATTTGGATAAGTAAGTGGATGGTTTCCACAGCCTCCAGCAGTTTCACGTATCCATCGTCCATCAGTTATCTATAAAAAATGATCAATTATTTAAATTAAATATCAAAAAAGAGGTGTTGAATTTTTAATTAAAAAAGGCAATCGTAACTTACCTCTTTTACATAAGTATAGGGATCAGAAATTTTTCTAAGTGTAAATTGACATGTTGAGTATGCTCTTAATGTATAATAAATTGTATCCATTTTTTCATACTGTGAAATAACCAATGTGTATTTTGTTTCATTATTTGAATCAAATTTAATTTTAGACAAATAATGAGGACTATTTATTCTAACACCATCAATATATGGTGGTGGATCATGTGGATAATAAACTCTTTTACCAGCATTTTTATATATTAATACTGTTATATATTTTTGATTTTGTCGAAAATCTTCAATTTCAGTAATATGTCGTGTTAAAAGTATCCAAACAGCACCTGATACACCGTTTTGTATTTCTAATAAAAATTGTGGATTATCACCGATATTATAGGCATCTTTAATTGGACCCATACCACCATTCCACATTTGATGTATACAATTTGTATATTTAAATAATTTTGGATTCCAATTTAAATAAAACACATCAAAAAAATGACATATACTATCATAATCAATCCAAAAAATTCCATTATCATATTGTGATGCTGAATCTGGATCATAATTGAGAAGTTTTTTTAATTCATCTGTCCAATGATGTGTATCATGCTCTGAATAATTACCACGCCATCTTAAATGTGACCATGGATTTTTTAATTGTAATAGTTTAATTTTATTACTAATTAATTTAACATCTAATACGGCATAAGCATGTGTTGACACAAGACCACTTATTTCAGTTTTATTGTCAGATAATTCACCAGTTGCAACTGTTACAAGTACATTACCATCATGTAAATGTTGATGTAGTATATTAAATAAATCATTTTTATTGAAATCAGGATCATTTTCACGTATTGCAAAACGTTCTGGTATCCAACCAGTTAATGCATGAAGATCAATATTAGAATTTGAACCAGGAAAATCATATCCACCCATAACTTTCATGTATGCTTTTTCAAGTAATGATATCCATAATTCACCACGATTACTTGAATATGAACAAAGTAGTTGATTATCACGACCAACTGGAAGACGATCATCGATTATTACTTTTCTTGGTATACCATTTATATGCAGTTTAATCTGAAATATAGAGAAATTTTATTATTTTATACGATATATATTCTTATAATTATTTTTAAATATTTCAATTTATTTTATTTTTTTTTTTTTACCATATATTTTCCGTATGGATTAAAAATTGGCTCCTTGGTTTCACGATTTTGTGGATAAATAATTGAAGTTATTAAACGATAGCCAAATTTTTTTTCATACTGTGCTGATACAGCAAGTGAAGCAACAAATGAACAATCTGATACAACAGTTTGTTTTATACTAAAATAATCAACATGATGATCAATTAGCAATTTGGGTTTATCAAATAAATTTGATGGTCTATCCCACCTAGATAAATCATGTTTTTGCTTTGGTGCTAGTTCAAGTAGACCATCCTTATCCTCAAATGGTATTGTAAAACGAAAATTTTCAGCCAAATCAACACTCATAAATGGAACAAATTCATTATCATTTATATGTGATGTATTTAAAAGAACTTTTTTTTCTTCATCAGTGTAACCATCACTAGCAGCAGTTACTTTTAAATGAGCACTACTTCCACGATGTAATTTTCCTCTCGATGATGATGATGTAGATGATGATGTTGTAGATGAGGGTATTGTTGATGTAATATTTGTAGGTGATTCTAAAATTGTTTCTGGTACTGTTGGTAAATTATCTAATAATTTCATTGTATCATGAGCATTAATACCTTTCAAGGCTTCAGCTCTTGTTATTGCATGTTGACTAAGTAATTTTATTTTTTCTTTTTTCTCTAGATCAGTCGTTATGTTTTTCTAAACATAAAGTAATCAATTGAAAGTCATAATATTAAGTAATTATAAATTTTATAATTTACTTACGATATTTAATGCAATTTGAACAGCATCTCCATATAGCATTATTGCTGTATTTTTTAATCCATCAACATCAGCATCTTGAGCTTCTTTTATCAATAATTTAACTGTTTGTAATTCATAGTCAGCATGAGAAATTGATTTGGAATCTTTATCTTCTTCAACTACAAAATAACAAAAATTAAAAATAAAATTATTATTATATTAGTGTTTTAAAATTATTATTCAACAACAACCTACTCAATTTTTTTATAAATAAAATTCTTGATTTACACTCTTCAACCTTTTTCAAATAAATAGCGTACATTGATGTTGTTGATATTTTTGCCAAAAGTCTGATAGCAACATTATAATGACTGAGTGCTTTACGATATTCACCTTCATTATCAAATGTCACTGCTTTAATTATTGTTTTTTTAGCCTCATCAACATTACTTTCCATGATTTGATGAATATAAGTATATTTTTTCAAACTATTAATTGAGATTTTTTATTACTGATTGATGTCAAACAAATTACAAGTGTGTTGATTCCAAACTAAAAAAAAATTGATTAATTGTAAATAAATTATTTATTGTATATAAATTATCATTATTATTATTAATTTATATAATTTATATAATCTCCGTAATTTCATACTAGTTCAGATATTCAGTCTCTTGTACTTTTGACTGCTTTTGACACAATAATAAATACAAATAAATACGTAAAGTGGAACCAGGCAGTGATGGGTAATTCGAAGATTTTTGGGGTATCATACAATCATACGTATGATACTACATTTAGTGTATGTGTGGCGTAGTGTGGCGCTCATAGCGGTCGCGCAGGCGCAATAACACTCTCACACAATCAAACGCACATATACAAAAATTCAAAAATAAAATATAAAAT
>JAPYYR010000612.1:0-29784 GCA_030523065.1 Aphidius colemani
ATAATTAATAAAAATAAACATATATATAATATTAATTTGACTTTATTTATTTATTTAATTGTGTTTTAATGTTTTTTTTTTAACAAAAACGAAAAAATAATCGTAGAAAATATAGATAGATATCATCGTATATTTAATCAACTTTTATATGAATAAAATTAAAAATTATATCTATTTATTCGTTCAATGTTTTAAAATTAATATTTAATAAAAATAAACATATATATAATATTAATTTGACTTTATTTATTTGGATTCTACCAAGTCCCGTGGTTTTCTAGAAGATAATTCCGCTGATTATGCGAATACTTTCCCTGTTAGATCTTAATGACTTGTTAATTCTTATTGAAATACTAATAGACCATTGAACTTTTTTTTGTTTCTTTTCCATTTAATATATATTATTCTTGTTGTAAATATCGTCATCCGGTTTTACATATATATCAAGGTTATCAAGACTTTCAAAAGAGAAGAAAAAATATGAATTAATTACTTAATCAATTATACTGAGCGTACGTGCATATTATCATCATTAATGATAATAAAATTATTTTTATTATTAAAATAACAATGTTTTGATGAGCGTCATTAAGCATCGTCATTATTATTTATTATTAATTATCTCTACATAATCATACACAATACACGTGTGTCCCTCGTCTCCTCTCTTGTTCATCTCTTTCCTCCCTCAATAAACACAAACCATACACAATTCAATTAATATCTTATCACTCTTACGTGTCGTGTCAACCTTGTCGTGATCTCAGATGCTGCGCAATAATAATTTACTTTCATTAACTTTTTATTCTTCTACTCTTTCTCGTCAATGTATTTTGATCTATTTAATTCATCGGATATATCATTACTTTACTTGATGAGATTTAAATAAAATTACTGTAACTTTTTACAATAATTTTTTTAAAAAAAAGGTAAAATTGTTTTATCAATATTTAGTCAGACATAAAATTGATAGCGAATATATTATTATCGTCACATATGGTTGTTTTATACCCCGGAAATTGAATTTTATTTTTTCAATTTTACTTTGTAAAATAATATTGATATTTTAAAAATAATTTTACTGGTATCTTTATTTGGTAAAAAAAAACTAATTTAAATGTAAATTTTTAGAAATTATTTATAGCTTTTAATTTTTAAATATATTTTAGGTTGAAATTTTTTTTTTTCGAAATTTAACTTGTAAATTAAACAGTCGATATTTATAAATACATATAATTTTAAATGGTATTAGGTGGTGTATTTACTCTCGTGATAGTTTATGCAAAATTTATAAATACATCTTACAGTTGATGTATGTGTGTGTGGGTATTTAGTACTCGTTCATTTAAAACTTTATAACACCCAGTTTTGTTTGAGAAATCGCGTGCGTGTTTCGTACTTTGCGCGTTCCAACAACACAAATGAAAATAATAAAAAAAATTAAAATAAAAAAACGGCAAACACACCCGCATTTATTAAACAGACCTGCAGATGTATATATACACAATTGTTGATTATATCTGCAAGTAGTATGTGTCTACGAGGTAAATGCAGAAAAAAATTTAAAAAATAAAAAAAAGAAAGAGAGCAAAAGCAACAAGAAGAATAATAAAAAATTTTTTAAAAAATATAAAAAAAAAAAACAAGTAAAGAGTTCAGACTCAATGTTAGCAGTACAATAGTGCAATATCGGCAATCGTGTCGTGCGGATCAAACGCTCAAAATTAATTAAAATTAATTATAAAAAAAAAAAAAAAACAAAACCAATTTTAAAAAAGTCTGCATAGTGCATACTCTCTTTGTGTCGAGTAATTTATTGACTAAAACTTTCTAAAAAAATTAAACAATTATTATCAATATTATAAATTTAAAAAACAATAAAAAAAAAACATCATTGTTTTCATAATTATAATATTAAATAATAAATAATTATTAAACAATAAATAATTTAACACTTTAAAAAACAAAAAAAAAGTGTCACGATCTGTGTCACGATGTTTTTTAATTCAAATAAAACTCAACGAGCTTAAAAGCTCATGATAACAAGTGGGGATGAAAAAACAAGTAAATAAATAAATATTGTTTAAGGAAAAATGTTTTTTAAAAAATGTACAAATCAAATAATGAGTGTGATTTATTGAAACGTTAATTATCAAAGGGAAAAATAAATTGTGTTAATTATTTATTGATTGAGTTTTTTTTTTATTTAAAAAATTGCATTGATATAGTGGCAACTGGCAAGTGTATCGATCGATATATTTTCTTTGTTAATATTTGTATTATTTTTATTTTTTTGCAAAAAAGTTGAATGTAACACTTGTTCATCATCATCATCATCATCATCGATCGGACTGAAACTCGATGCGCGCCGCGAACGCGTCCTCTTCTTCATAGAGTTCAACATAACAACACACACATATCAAAAGTTGTAGAAGAGAGTCGTGTGTTACGCCGTCTTTTCTCTCTCGAAATTATTCTATTTAATAAACAATATTATTAATTAAAAGTACAACATACATGTACTTGTGACAAAGTGAAATTCATAATTTCTTGACTGAAAAATAAAAAAACATAAAATTATTCCGAATAATATATTTGAATAATGGATCAATCCTGGAGCACAACTACGCGGTGGTACACGCCTTCAAAAAAATTTACCTGACGTCATCTAGTCCTTTATATTTAAATTATTAAAATTTCTAATTATCAAAAGTTTGTGTTGTGTTAAAGTGTACATCTAATATTTATATAAATTTTATTTTACTATTTTATAAACTCGCATTTGTAATCAAAAAATAAATCGAAATTTAGTGTAAAGTGTTTATGAGATAGAAAAACAATATAGATCTATTTTTTTTTTTTTAAATTTATATTCAAATAAAATTTGTGATTTTAATATAATTTAATATTATTTGATTATTTATAAAAAATGATTTACCGAAAATTTTCACGTAGAGCTAGAAAAAAAATAATTATTATAAAATTGAAATAAAATTATATCCTAAAAATGATTACCAATTTTTTCGATTGTGCTTTTTTGTTTCTTTTTTTTTTTTTTCATTTTTTCTGTAATAAATAATTGGTAGTTTTAAAAATTTGATGATACTGATTGTGTATATTGATAAGAGGTTGAAAATAAATAAATAAATAATCGTGATAATTTTTTCCTTGTCATCATCAAGGCTAAGTAATACTAGACATCAGTGTGTCATTAACACGACTCTATGACGTCCATAAACTGAATTTTTTTTTTTTCATATCATCAAAATGATAATTAATAATATTTCCAAATATAACATGATAAAATAAAACCACCGAGCCAGCATTTAAAAAACTACAAAAATAAATAAATAATAAATATTAAATTACAAATAAATAAATAAATTGTATGCTCACTTAAAATTTCTACACAACCGTCGTTAAAATAATTTTAAAAAGTAAATAAATAAAATCAAAATTAATACAGTGCATTACTAAAAACGTATTCAAAATGTTTTGCTTTCAATCGCGTTTTACACGAACATTACGTGGTAATTCATCGTCAGTTAAAACTGATGTACCATCAACAAAACTTTCCTCTCAACAACAACAGCCAACAACACCAAAAAAATCAATAGACACAACAAATACAAATGATAATAGCAACACAATAAAAGGTAATACAATAAGACGTAATTCAGAAGCAGCAAGTGAAGGCTCTGGATCATCATCAATTCGTTATATTGATCAATTATCAAAATCAGAAAGTAGTAGTACTGATACATTACCAGGTATACATGCTGATTATTTTGAATCAGAGCCATTATCACCAGGTCTTGTAACACTTGACATACCATCGCCATCAGCAACAACAACAACATCAACAACAATATTTACAAATAAAAAACAAATATTAAAAAAAACAAATAAAAAAATATCTGGTAAATGGAAAAAAAAATTATTATTAAAATTAAAAAATGATAATGATCAAGTTTGTTTAATAAATAATGATAATAATAAGAATATAAAACTCATAAATAATAATAATGATGGTAGTAAAATAATAAAAGCAAGTTCAACAAATGATTTATTGACATTGAATGGATTTAGTGAAGGTGAGGATAATAACGATCATGACGTAGATGATGATGATGATGATGATGATGATGATGAAAAAGAAATTGATGATAATGTTGTTGACGAGGAGGATGATGATGATGACATGGAAGCAGAGGAAGAAGAATATGACGAGGGTTGTGATGCTGAAACTGAAACAGAGGAAGGTTCATCAATGCCATCAAGTCCAGCAGTTGCATTATCTGTTGTAATATCATCATCAGTATCACAAGTACCATATTATGATTTTTTATCAGTTAATGGTGGTTCAATGAGACAAGAAACAACAAGTACAAGTTCACCACAATTATCAAGTAGTAATACATTAATAAATAATAAAGAAAATATAATTGTAACTGATGATGATAGATTATCAGTATCTGGTGATTGTTGTAATCCGTCCGTTGTTGGTATGAATTTAATTATAAATAATAATAATATTAATAATATTATTAATAATAGTAATAATATTAATAATAAAAATGATAAATTACTTGATACACCAACAACATTACCAGCAGCAAGATCATGTCCAAATCTTGAACAACAATCAATATTTTGTTCATCAGCAAGTTGTAGTAATAGTCCAAGTCCAAGTCCAGGACCAGCTGGACCAAGATTTAGACCAATTGAAGAGGGTGATGTACAAGTTTGTTATCTTAATCATACAAGAACACTTGTCAGTAAAATATTATCAAGTAAATTTTTAAGAAGATGGGAAACACATCGTCTTTATCTCAATGATGCGTGTCTATCATCAAAAACAGTGAGTTATTTATTTAATTTTTAATTATCATATAAATTATTTTTGACAATTTAATAAAACATTATTTTAAATTCTTGGAACATGATCAATTTACATACCATAATATACATTTTTTTCTTTTTGATATTATTTGACAAGAACAGAATATATGTCGGTAAATAATTGACTTTATTAATCATTTCGATTGGTCGATGACGTGCAAAATTACCTCGAAATACTATCAAATCATGCATCTTGTAATTTATTATTATTTTTTTAAATTTTTTACACACGCATTAAATAAGTGCATGATTTTGTTATTATTATAATTTTGTTTTGTTAATTTTTTTTTTTTTTTGCACGTCACAAAATGTCAACTGTAGATAGTAAAAAATATATTTAATTATTTTGCAAAATATATTTTCATTGTTTTTATATGAAAATTGTGAAAATTGATTCGATTTAATTTATAAATCAAAATAAATTTTGTACATTATTTTTATGAGGTATTTTATGTATAATAAATTGATGAAATATTTAATTACGTTTCATTTCTAAGCGTGTGAAAACGTGATTAACATTGATAGTAAACAATCAAATTTTTTTGTCGTCATGAAGTGTCAATCAAGTAACTTTGTTCAAACACATATACATGATAAAATGAATTAATATTTTATGAATATATGTGTATTCCCCTTTTGTATCTTCATCATCATCATCCAATCAATCATAATTTCTACAAACAATTTATTACAATATGAAATTTACACAAATTATTAATTATTTTCAAAACCACTAATATTAAATTCAGAATAATTCATTAAATATTTATCGAAATAATATTTTTTTTTTATTTAAATTAAACACGTTTATGTATGTTGTTAATAATGAGATTTACTAAATTAATTATATTTATTTATTATGGTTTAAAATTTAATTAAATATACGTAAAATTTTATCAGTTAATTTGATATTTACAAAAAAATAAATTATTTCCAATAATAATTATAATTAAAATTTGTAATTTTATTTATTTAAATTTTTTTTTTTTTTCGTTTGTCATTTTGTCTGTATGTTTTTTAATATTTATGTCGTATATTTTTACTGTTATTTTTTATTATTATTATTTATTATATGTAGTATATTTTATTTTTTAAAAATTTTTTATCCATGCGTGCCTCCAAATTGACGTCACACTTGACCTTGGATACAAGTTTCCGTAGATAAACTGTCGATTTCTGTCACTGATAAAATGTCTCTTCCACGGTTGTTGAGTAGCACTATTTTAATGATTAATATTGATACATTTAACCTGTGAATACTATTAAACAATTGAAACAAAAAAAAAGGAAAAAAAACTTAATGTGTAATTTTTTAATTCATTCAAGATTGTAATTATCATGCAATTTTATACCACGTGTTTAAAAAATAAAACAAAATACATTTTATTATTATTTGTTAAAAAGTATATATTTTTTTTTAAATCGTTTATGAATTTTTTATTAACAAGATGATTGCTATATAAATCTTGAATTAATTTGTCATTTATTTTATGTTTTTTTTTGTATTTTCAACTAATGATTTGTATCAATAAATATTAATAATATTTGTTGGAAGAAGAATGCAACAATGATGTTCAATGAACAAAATCATTTTTATAAAATAAAAAGAATAATTACGAATTCATCAGTAAGGTCAGCCGATCGTGACGCATTGAATTATTTTAATCGTCAATAATCGCTTTTCGATTTCAAAGCAATCCAAGTTGTACAATAAAAAAAATTAGATGTAGCTAAGGCAAGTATCATAGGTACCCATTCGTTCAGGACCTCAAAGGGGAAGTCTTATGATGATATAACTTTTCATAGCAGTAAATTGTTCTTTTTATAATAGATTTGGAACTTTTTTAAAATAAAGTTCGTGAGACATTCACAAGTTCTGAGCAATTTGTCTGACTATAATCTAATGACGTATATGAAATTTAACGACGAAAAAGAATAAAAAAATTAGACTCATCTCAAGTAATGACCCCCAAGATAATATTGTGACGTTTTAAAAATTCATGACGTCTTTCAATGTCACATCTACAAAAAAATTAATTCAAAAAAATATATTTGAACTCTTTTAAATAATCATAAAACTTGTTCAAAACTTTTACAGATAAAACCAAGTTTTTTTAAAAAAAAAAAAATGTTTTAAACTTCATATATATATCACGTACTTTTAATATCATCTCATCCAACCGTCTCCTCGGTATATATATATGTAATTTAAAAAAGTCATTAATTCATTTGACAAATACAAAAATATATTTGAATTTGAATATAAATTGAAAAATAAAAACTCCAATTTATTTATGGGAATAAAATATAATTTATTTTATATTTTTTATTTTTATAATAAAAATAGAATACAATTTTTAATTGAATATATTTTTTTTATTATTAAAAATTCATGTGGATATTTAATGTCATATTTTGCTAAGCGAGGTCGTGTATTTACAAGACGATTAACGTCAAACTGTACACCTGTGTACGTTATTAAAATTACATGACGCAATTCAAACTTGTTTCAATTATCCATACATTTAATTTAATATATATTTTTTAAAAAATAATTTAATAAAACTTTAATAATTCAATTGAACTGATAAACATTTCTAAAAATTATTTCCAGAAATTTTCTATGATTTTGAAAAAACTATCAAATTTTTCAAATTTACATATTCAAAAGTTTTATTTTAAAAAAAATTTATATCATTTTTTAATTAACATAATGAAAAAAAAAAAAAATAAAAATTCTATTTTTTAAAATATGTAATAAAGATATTTCTCTGATAGAAATATATTTTTACTTTTTATTTCGATTGTTATTTCGAAAAAGTAATTTACTAAATTAATTTATTTGCATAAAAAAATAGAATTTTTCTGGATTTTCCATTTTTCTGTTGATTCAGTGTTCTCATTTTACCTGATATAATCTATATGTGTGTGTGTTCATTGAGGGGTTGGATGCACGACCGTAGATTAGGTCGAGCACGAGAACAGTCGTTCAACCCGCGGCCTGAATTCATCCACTGACGTCATTGCACAATTCACAAGTGTATAACTATATATCTAACCCAAGAATCAGCTCATTTTTCAACCAACTTCCTCGTCAACGACATTGCTATGCAATTGTTAGCCTTCTCCAATAAAAAAAAAAGAAATTAAATAACACAAAATATCAAATGATCCTTATCGAGCCAGTTTTTACTGCATGCAAATATTTTTTTTTTCTTATTATTTTTAAAACCAATTTTAGCATAAATTTTTTTTTTTTTCTTTACCCTATATAAACTTTATTAATATATATACAATTTTAACATTTTTTTTTTAAATTTCATTAAAATTTTAATTATTAAAAATAGAAAAATACAAAAAATGATTTTAAATTTATTCTAGGATAAATTTTTTTTTTTATTCGTTATTAATATTTATTATTTTTTATTGACATAAATTTTTTATTTTTTCATTTAAAATCAATTTTATGTTATTAATCAATTTTATCAATTGTTTGATCAGGTTTTTTTTTTTTTTGTTTTTATGGAATTATATAATATCAGCTGGAATGTTGTGATACTGGTTTAGTGGTTTTGATTTTTTTTTTATGTATTATTGAAATGATTTACGTCATACTTTGTCAAGATGAGTAATAAAAAAAAAAATAAAAGAAAAAAAACGAGAATATATATGCAATTCTTTTCTTGGCTTTTGTTTGGTGATGCTGTGGTAAAATTGGGGTGAAAAGTATATTGACGATGGAAGTTAAAAGGGGTTGGTTGTTGAGGAAGTAATGTACCAGACACATTGCCGGAAAATGTCAACCGACCCACTGACATACTTGGATATATGTTTTGAATAAGTACATGTATTTTGTGGTTTTTTTTTTTTTTAATAATAAAACTTTACTTCTTCTTTTACTTTTGTATACTCTAAAGAATAAAAATAGCAATTATTTTCTATAATTATTTAATTAATTATAGATGACTGGTTTTCTTCATCAATCAGTGCCATACAGCATCATGACTGAAGTATATGCAGTTGCAAGATGGGATCCAACTTATAAATATTGTTTGAGAATTGTTTTGCCAGATGGTTCATTATTATTGCAAGCAAGTAATGCATACACAAGAGATCAATGGTATCACTCAATTTTATGGAAGGTATTATTAAAATACAAATAACAATTAGATAAAAAATAATGACTCGTTTAAATTACATACAAATGTTTTAATGATAAATTTTATTATTTAGAAAAATATTTATAAATATCAAAATACAGTCAGTGATAAAAATGTTAATGAAGATACAATATTACGTGAATTAAAATCAATGGTCGATTTTTCATTATGGACACCATTACAAGACAGTAGAATAAATACAATACCACTTGAAGCTGTTGCAAAACTTCTTGAATATCCAGTAGTAATAAATCATGATGGAAATGATGATATTATTGATGAAAAAATTATAATGAAAAATGAAGAATTAATAATACGTAATGATAGTAAAAATTGGGCTGAATCAGTATTACTAGTTGCATCACCATTATTAGAAAAATCAGCACCACCAACAACTTTAGCACGTGCATTATCGCGTATAACACAAAAATATCCAACATCACCATTAGTTGAATCACTTGGTCCAGCAATAACACGCTGTTTAAAGCACAATGTTGATTTTGGTAAATCACAAGATATGAGAAAATTAATACAAATGTTTATTGCTGCATTGTATGAAAATACAAATGGTGAAAATTTATTAAGAAATTATATTGTATCTGTTCATGGTCCTGGTAGTGATTGTCCACATCCACGTGTGTTAAATAATTTACTTGCAATTTGTGTTGCTGCAATATTTCACAGGTATAATGTCTAATTGTCGAGCTTTTTTATTTATAACAATTTCAATTATTTTATAATAATTTATTTGTTATTATAGATTTGAAGTTACAAATCGAGATAATTTAAATACACAATGTATATCTCAATCACCACCATCCTCGCCATCCACACCACCACCACCAACACTACCACCACTTGAATGTTATCTTCATGTTCTTAAAATAACGTCAGTATAAAAATTTATTTAAAAATAAAATTCATGTAAATATATTAATAAATAAAGAATTCTTTTTTTATTTCTATATAATTTTAGATCAGAGTATGCTGATTGGAGACCAGGTTTAGGTGAATTTCTTCAGCCAATACCATTTCCAAAAGATGCACTTGAAAATAAAGAATTTCAGGAATCAATGATATTACCAGTATTTAGACAATTTGCTAATGATAATAGATGTAGTGTTCATAAATCATTGCTACCAGTACGTGAACCACGTTTAGGATGGATTCATATTGTTGCACCATCAAGCTCAGCATGTCCAGATGATGGAACACTCTTTGGAGAAATGGTAAAATTTTAAATAATAAATTTTTTAATTTGTCATTTAAAAATATAAATTTTTAACTTTATTTAATACATGTTTTATTATTTTTTTAAATTTCATGTTTTTATGAGAAAAAAAGAATAAAATATTTATCATTTTTAAAAATTTTTAAACACTTGCCAAAATAATAAAATGATTTATCACTTGATGATAACAAATTAATTTTATTTAAAAATAAAAAAACAATGACTTATTCTTTGAATTTTTTAAATTTTGTTTTTATAGCTAACAACATTGTTAAGTTGTTGTTGTCGTCGAAAGAAATTTATGAGCTCATTATTAAAAAATACAAAAAGTGCATGTGTATTACTTGGTATACGTGGTTGTGATGCTGCACAGGAAGCATTATGTTTGATGCTTGAGTGGAAACTTTTAACAAATGACGAGGGACGACAAGTTGTATCTGCCCTTCAGTCAACGAACTCTGGTAAAGAACGTTATACTGCACTTTGCCAACGTCAACGAAATCTCCAAGAACTGGTAAATTTTTAAATAAAAATTTAATAAATGACCTTTTTATTAATATAACTTTACCTGATAAAAATATTAAAATTATAAATATCATTCTTTGATGTATAATAGATAATAATTTGCTGATGAAAATTTAAATTTTAGCAACAAAAAGGTGGTCCTAAAAAATTAACACTACCAGTACGTGCAACTGATGCTGACGTTGCATTATTACTTGGTGGTGGTGCATTAGGTAATCTGGAATGTTTAACACTAGCATTTACATCAGTAACATCAGCATGTGCTGAACAATTAATAAGATTACCTGGTTTACGTTATTTAAATTTATGGGCAACACAATTTGGTGATGCTGGATTAGTGATGATTAGTGAACATTTACAAAAACTTCAGGTACTAAATTTATGTGAAACACCAGTGTCTGATAAAGGTATATCAACACTAGCATGTAAGTATTATTATATTGAAAAATAAACTAACTTATCAATTTCATAAGTCATTTATATTAATAATAAAAATAATAATATTGTTTTTATTTTTAGCACTGACAAATCTTAAAAAATTAAATTTGAATAGTACTAAATTATCAGCTCAAGCATTTGAATTATTGAAGCAACGTTTGCCATTACTTCAAGAGTGTAATGTACTTTATACTGAGGCCTGGAGACCAGAGTCAATACCCTGATTAAAATCAACAATTAATAATTAATATAATAAAAGTAAAAATATTTATTCCAATGTCAAATTTAAAAGACATTGTTTGTAAACATTTCTAATAAAAAAAATCCTTTTTTCTTATTTTTTAAATAGATATTATATTATAACAACTTTTTTTTTTATAAATGAACTGTTTTTTCTTTTTTAATTTTAGTTTATTAACAGTAATAGTTTAGATAATATTTATCAATGGTGATATTTAGTTTTAAATATTAATTTTAATATTTCATTTTTAAATAATTAAATTTTCATTTCTATCAAGTTGAATTTCATCTGCATGATTATTATACCATTAATATAAATAAATAATAAAGAAAATTGATATTTATTGTTCATTTTATAATCGTAAATTTCAATTCATCAAAAGTAATAATAATTATTAATAATAATATAATAATATTGAATTCTGGCCTGAAAGAATTGAGTCAAAAATCATTGAGGGTATTTATTGGTACGCTTTAATAGCTAGATGATTGCTATTTATAAAAATAATAATAGTTTACAATATATTGATTAAAAATAAGCAAAAAAAAAAAAACAAATACGAATTTAAACAAAAAAAAAAGTGGTTGTAGATGGGCCTTTTTTGACAGTTTTTTTTCACGTCTCTGTTGGATTCAAAATCGATTTGTCATTTATTCACTGTCGGATAATTTAAAATTAAAAAGAAAATATTAATTAATACAGTCGATCAACGTGAGTAACGTGAAAGTTACAAAAATTAAAAAAAAAAAAAAAAAATAACCAAGGGAACAATCTTTTATTAAAATACAAAAAACTGTTCTTTAAAATGAAAATGACTTATCCCCCTGTCTAAGGGTGCCCAACTGCCTTCAAAAATACTACAAGTTTTCAGCAACCACTGCCACAAATTATTTAAAAAAAAATTAAAACTAAATAACGCACATGGCTTCAATGAAAAAATAAATAAATGAAAGAATTAAACTTAATGTTTTATTGTTTTTTAGAATTAGAAAATTGTTTTAGTTTTCGTAATTATTTGATTATTTTATTGTAAATAATTAAATTATAATGAATATTAAATAATAATTTATTGTAGTTAGGAAATCTTTGTATGTTATACGTCTAAACGTAACAATTTATGAATATTTAAATAATAAAATGGCAAAAAAAAAAAAAATAATTTAAATATTAAATAAAGTAGAACATGTGCTCGATTAAATTTACCAAACGATTGAAAATATTACCTAAGTAAATAGGACGACTGATTTCTCTTTGAAAAATCTTAAAAAATAATTAATTATTTTAAAGCTGTAAGGGAGCAAACATTGTCAATTTAATAACACTTATTGAAAGACTGTTGTACGTCAATTTCAATAAGAATTGTTAAGTTATTAAAAAAAAAAGTCAACAACAACAACAACATTAAAAACACTCAATAAATTGCAGGTTTTTTTAAGAATAATTCAATATTTAACAACATTAATAATCAATGTTTCATATTACCAACAAAAAATATAAATTGTAAAATTAAAAAAAAAAGATAAAAAATGTTATTATTAATCATGTTATGTTAGAAATGTTTTTACGTAATTTCAATTGGTTTCACATCGGCACATATCGAGCAGAAAGAAAAATAAAATAATCATTCAGTCATTTATTCAAATGTGTTTTATTTATTGACAAAAAAATATTTTTAATTTTAATTATGAATAATGTTAAATGATGATGACGACACACTTTACACTCAATTTACATTCAACAATTTTCCTTTTTTTCTTTAAATAAATACCACTTGATAAATTCTTTTGAAAAAAAAAAAAAAAACATAAAAAATAAACAAACAAATACTACGTAGAACAAAATGTCTTGGTTCTTTATTTTTTATAGATAATTGTTTTTAACTACGAGAGCTTTGATTGTAATATCCACTTGAATCTCTATGAACGAGTCTTTTATTTTCATCTGAAAGTTCATCATAAACCATAGCTGGAACAGTGTCTAACATAAAGAAGAATAAAATAAATTAAAACATTTTTCTTTTGACTTTCATATGTAAATAATTAAAATGAAACAAACCTGCACATTTGTAGTATAAATTCGACCATATAATCATTTCTTGTGAGAAGCAAAATACTCCAAGTTGTCCACCTTTTAATACAGAATCATAAACATTACCAGAATCAACAATTAAATCACGTCCTTGATGTATCCAAAGACGTATAAGACCAATTTTAGGTGTATGAATTAGTCTCCATCTGTATGGTGTTTTTTCTTTCCATCCAATATTCTTAGGATCTTTCCATAATAATTTAACTTGGTTATCACGATCACCAGTATGCCACAAACTATTTCTCATTATTTTACCAGGTCCTGTTTCTGAATCAACTAGTTTTAATTGTACACCTGGTTCAGCAACAGCTCTAAATGGTGATGCACGCCAATATGTTTGAGCTGTTTTCTTCCACATAACAGCATAAAATTTACGATTACTTTGATATGAAAATACAAAACCAACATAATCATCATCAATGTCTGTATTAACATAAAATGTTCCTTCAAATTCAACTCCAGTAAATTTTGCTTTACCTAAATAATTAATATAAATATTAAAAAATCTTTTATTTTAATAAAAATTAATTTGTTATTTGTTTCTTTTTTTTCATTACCAATTGCAATTCCTGGATCACTATTTGCTGTTTGTACAATTTCTGATCCATTATGATGAATTTGCCATTTTGGATCAGTTTGTGCAACTCCTGCAACAAAAAAATTATAAATAAATAATAAATTATATTGAATAATAAGTCAATTATAATTACCTTCAGGATCTAATGCAATTGTTTGATATTCTCGAAAATCAGTTGACCAAATTTGACTATTATTTGGACAATTATCATATCTGTCTGGTACTTTATCTTGATCATAATCAATTGTACATGCATCACCATAAATACCACCATTTGTACATTCTTGTTTTGGATTATATGTTAAAATACAATTATCAATATTATTTGGTATACCATCATCATCAATGTCATTATCACACTCATTTCCATAGCCATCATTATCAGTATCAATTTGTTGTGCATTTGCAATATCTGGACAATTATCAATGTCATCTTGTACACCATCTTTATCTCTATCACGTCCAGTATCACAATCATCACCGACACCATCACCATCTTCATCATTTTGATTTGTATTTGGTACATCAATACAATTATCACAAGCATCACCAATACCATCACCATCAGTATCTTGTTGTTCTTCATTTTTTTTAGATGGACAATTATCCTCGTGATTTAAAATTCCTTAAATAAATTATCAAGTAGATTACATTTATAATTTACAGTTTTTTTTTTCATTGAAAATTGAATCAACAATAAAATTTTTATAATAAAAATAAATACCATCATTATCTTTATCATTGTCACATGCATCACCAACACCATCACCATCTGAATCTTCTTGATGTGGATTTTGTACTTTTGGACAATTATCACAAACATCACCAACACCATCTGGGCCACCATTATCAGTATCTTGCTGTTGTGGATTATAAGTCAATGGACAATTATCTGGTATATTTAATACACCATCTTTATCTGAATCATTGTCACATGCATCACCAGTACCATCATTATCAGCATCTTCTTGTCCACTATTTGATACATTTGGACAGTTATCAATTAAATCAGCATGTCCATCGTTGTCACTGTCAATACCACACGTAAAACCATCACCTGCCCAACCAACATGACACTAAAAAATTAAATAATTATTAATTTATTTCAAATTTTACTTTGAAAAGCTATTTACCTGACAAACATATTGATTTGGTCCAATGCAAATACAATCAGCACGTTTATCACATATTGTTATTCTATCTTGACAAATATTAATTGACTGGCAGCCAAATGTTTGATTACCAATGAAACCATAATTGCATGGACCACATCTAAAGGAACCCTGTAATTTTTTTTCATTTAATTAATGTAACAAGTCAATTATTTAGATTGTTTTTTTTTTATTTTAAATTTACCTCAGTATTAATGCACTCGGAATTAGCAACACAAGCAGCATTTCGTCCATCCTCGCACTCATTTATGTCCACGCATCTTGTCTTGTTACCAATGTATCCAGCTGGGCATGGATCGCATCTATCAATGGACATCAGGCATTCACCGGATTCGGTTGGGTAAATATCGTTCATCATTCACCCAATTTTAGTTTATTTTTTGTTTATTTGTTTGTTTTTTTTTTTCGTTTTTTTTTTTACATTTTATCTTAATTGTCTTATTGACAGTATTTCGAATTGTTAACGTATGTATTTTATTTTTTAAATTAAAATTTAGTTAAAAAAAAAAATTAAAAAGAAATTATTTAATAGAAAAGTTTTTTTGATATATAAAAAAAAAAAAAAGGGAGGAAAAGAAGGAATTTGGTAGGTCAGAACAATTGCCATTAATATAATTTTAATATTTTGACCTTTTATACTATATTATTGACTTTTTTTTTTTTAATCGCAATTGAGAGAATAAATAATTTGAATAATCTAAGTACAATTTAGTAATATTATTTTTAATTTTTAAGTACAACAAAACGATAGGAAAAAAAAATTGATAAAAATACCGAAATTGAATTTATAAGAATTTATGTAGAAAAAAAAAAATTAATATATTTATTACTTTTATATTAATTTGATTGAATATTTTCCCGTCCCTTTTTTTTTTTTTTTAAATTTTGACTTGAATTAATGTGAGTAACCTCCGTAGACGGGTTCGCACCTGTATCCAGGAGAGATTCCTGGTGTGTTGGTACACTGAAGTCTTGGATCACAAGGATTACGTAGATCACACTCATCAACTGGTTGACAACTGATGCCATTCCCATTGAAGCCATGAGGACACTGACCACATCTGTAATATGGAGCATCAGGTTGTGGATGACATACAACATTAGCATGACATGGATTTGTATCACAACCCCTGATATGTTCACAATGTTCACCATTGCCAGTGAATCCTGCTGGACAACGTGAACATCTAAAAATATTTTAAAATTAAATAATTAATTGATTACATTTATTAAATTATTGTTGTTAATAATTAACCAACCTGTAACCATTTCCTAAATCTTGACATCTAACTCCTGGATAACATGGATTGTCTGAACATGTTCTGATACGATTACAAGTTATTCCATCACCATCATAACCACGTGGACATGATAAACATCTTGGAGTACCATCTGAATCATCACATCTTGCACCAGGATAACAGGGTGATTGAAAATGACATGATGGACGTGGTGGTGGAGCTGGTGTTGTTGCTAGAAAATTATAAATTTTACAAGCTAAACTGTTTAATACTTTATTCAATATTTATTTACAGTTTAAATCTTACCAATGAAAAATTCTGGCTTGCAAGCACTACAATCTTCAATTAACTTTCTAACATGTCGAGTTTCTTGTGTCTAAAAAAAAATTTAAAAACAATATAATTATTTAAATTTGAAATGAAATTTATTTATGATTTTATTTTATTTTTTTCTATACATTTCTTTCAAGTTCAGCCCAAATTCTTTTTGTAAATTCAATCAATTCATTTATTGTTTTTACTAATTGTTGGTCCCCAACACAATCTGAAAATAAAAAAGAGAAAATATTTTACTTTTATTTTGTTTCCTGGTGTATCAATGATATCAACTTACTGAGATCGTCTAGAGTATGAACATTTGATGGAATATCACCCCTTCGACGTACACGAATACTATTAGCTGGAGTTGTTTCCATATGATAGTTGAAATCATCAAGAAGTGATAATTCACATCCTTCACGTTCCCAGGCATCTCGTATTCTTGATTCTCTGTAGATTTTTGTACGAATTTTTTTTTCACGAAACTATCAATCAAATAATGAAATAAACATTTAAAATATATTTTACATCCTTTTGTTTATAAAATGAATTTATCAATAAGTATGTCAGCTTGAAATTCTTATTTATCAATTAAATAAATGAAAATAAAATTATTTGGTGGGCGTTTTGATATACGAAATGCATATATAGATACATCGATTGGAGAATGGCAAATAAATATTCTCCTGATTTTCCTTATTTGGATAGACATCGTCCCACGATTAAAATTTACAGTTATATAAATAAATAAACAAATAAACAAATAAAAGAAATAACAAAAAATAAAAATTACAAAGAAAAAAATGATTAACAACTAGTTTGTTTGTTTATTTATAAAATTAATTAAATTACCACTTGAATTATTGAGTCTTCAGTGTTTTGTCTCATCAAATCTTTTAATGATTTTTTTAATGGTAATTGTCCAATGTTTAAACAATCAACATAAACATCAATTGTCGAAGTAAATTTATTTTGATGAATAATAAATATAATATTTTTCATTGGTTCAGTTATATTTAAACTTTCAATTTGTAAATCTTCTCTTCCATTTATTTTGTTTTCTACGGTTTCCAATATAACTATTCAAATCCAAAACAAAAAAAAAAAAACAGATAATATTATATTTGATTAATTATTAATTATTATAAATAAAATATATTTATTTATTGTTGTAACAAGATGATTATTACCTCTATTTTGTTGATGATTAAACATGAGAAGAAACTTTGTCTTTGGCTCAGTGTCCTTAACAGCAAACAAAGTCTCAGTATTTGTTCCATAATTGATTTTTTTAAGTTTCAAATGACTAACAATGATGGCAAATTGATCATCGTGCAGTGCATCTTCTAGATTTCTCGTTAATGCTTGAATACAAAATAATAGTATCATATTTTAGAACATCAATCATATTTTACATAAATTTATTTAAATTTAATAAAAATTTACATTCACTAACGCAACTGTCGATTGTTTTATATGAAAAAAAAATTATACAATGCGAAACGTGATGAAAAAAAAATGTTTTCTATACAGAATAAAAAATATTTTTTAAAATTTCAAGATAAACTGCATAAATTTGTAACTGACACTTTTCATTATTATATTCAAATGATACACAGTCAAGAGTAAGGTAATTTTAAAGTAATATTTTTATTTTCTTATTTTTTAATTGGCAAAATATTGAGTTCACTGAGCAAAACTTAAAAACTGTATAAATTACTTTTTTTTTTTCATGATAAACGGAGTAAAAAATTTGAAATGATAATAGTCAAGTAAAAAAGTTAAATGATCTAGAGATAAACGAGTCTTGAAATTTGATTTGAATTTTTTTTTTTGAACCAGAGAAGAGGTGTTTTATGGAAGAAAAAGGCTAAAATATAAAAGTAATTTTAATTATTGTATTATTAAATTAGTAATGCCTATGTATCTCATTTGAAAATGTATTTTTTCTTAATGATAATTAAAAAAGCAATTATAAAAACGTGGGTGAGTGTGGACTATTTTATGTATTTATTATTATCATAATTGAATTTAATAAATAAAAATGAGATAATCAATTAATGTTTGTTTTATTTATAAATTTTATTAAAGGGTTTTTTAAAAATTATTATTTAGAATGTAAGATTTGTAACAAAGTGAGTGTATGACCTGAATTTAATGAGACCAATTGTGCAATCGATTTGTTATGGTGGAAGACTCGTGAGTTTCCCTTTTAAAAACCATTTAAGATAAATTTATAAAAAATATAAATATATATATATATATAGCATGTGTGAGTGTTTGTTGGTATTTATTTTTTGTGTTGCATTATGTGGATGCTTAAGTTGATGAAAAAAAAAATTGCAATAATCTTGGGCTCTCAGCATCGCGCCTATTTGGGAAAACCGTTATGACTACGAAGCAGTAACCTCACGAGGTTGATGATTCATTTGATATATTATTGGATTTTTAAATTTTAATTTAAATAAATAATTTATAATTCAAATTTCATCTTTATATCTTTTTTTTTACCATAAAAGTAAAGGATTTTTTCCACATAACTCTTATGAGAAAAAAAGATTTGTAAATTAATAAATAAACTTTTTGAACGTACAAATAAATAAATAATTATTAACAAAAATAAATTGAAATGAAATTTTTTATATTTAGAAATAATACTGAATATATTTAAAATAATTATTCATTAATTTGTTTAAGTGATTTAATTTTTATATGAAAAATCTCATAAATTTATATTAAAATTTTTTTATTAATTTATATTTTATTGTCGTAATTTTTTTCCCCATAAATTTTCATGTATAATAATAATAATAAAAAATGTTAACTAACAATTTGAATTTATTTATTTATTTTTTTCAAATCGTTGGGTTGATGAACCCCATCACCGGTTTTTCTAGACCAGATTTTTTGCACCCTCTTCAAACTGGTTCTTTCATAAGAATGACTTTTTACATTTATTTGATCTCTGTCTATCTTTAAAATAGTTACAATTTTTTCAACTTTGTTTTCATTATAATAGCACTAAATTCATATAAAAAAAAAAAATGATATAATTTTTTGTGTTATTAAATTATTAAAGCAACCCCTGTTGAGATAAAATCACGATAATAATGTCTAACAATTTTGGATGACAAATAAAATAGACAAAACTGTTTCTCAATGTCTGTCAGTTAAAATAAACATATTAAATGATATAAATATACACGTTAAATAAAAATAGAAACGCTATGATAAAACATTTCCGGCTTTCCGAACAAGTATAAATTTAAACAGAAATTTAGAAAAGTAAAATTTTGTTAAATTTAAAATACAAAAAAATAAACCAATCACATACTTTACAAACTATTTGGCTTTAATTTAATTTTTTATTTTTAATGGCATTATAAATAATGTTAATTAGTTTTTTTTAATTTAATTTAAAACATACCATCATCATGAATAATAGCAAAAGTTGAAAATATTGAAAATGTCGCGAAGAGAACCATAAGAGCAACAACCCTGTGGTCCATCTTTGCGATATTAATTTATGCAATTAATTAATACTAATATTATCAGCTATTTTTTATTAATAATTAAAATTTTTTTTTCTTCTTTTCTATTATTAAATACACTACACTATTAATAATCACTGTTTTAAGTAACTTGACTCATGGGGAGTACAAACGAACTGATCAGCAGAAACACAACTGTCGGAGTTTTATACCCTCGCCCACTTAAACAACATTTTTAAAACTATATTTATGTTTAAAAAAAATAATATTGTAATACACTTAAACAAGAGTTATTTAAAAAATTAAAAAATATCCACAAATTTATATTATATTTTAAAAGCTTTCAAATAAAAAAGCTTTTTTTTTCATTTTAAAATATTTTATTTATAAATTATTTATTATTATTAATTTGTTAATTCAATTTTTTATATTTTTTATTTTAATTTAGCTGTGGTTGAATGATTGTAAATGACCTTGCAAGTAGGTAAATAAATAAAATTGCCTACAGTTAAAAAAGTATTTGAAAAAAAAAATTATAAACGTGGGTTGTTGTTCTGCCTACTCGAAATAAAATTACAAGTATTTTTGTTTAATCAAGATGATAATGAGATAATGTCGACAATTTTGAATATATATATTTTTTTTGAATATGTATAGAATAATAATATTAAAAAAAATTATTTATATTTAGAAAATAATTTTAAAAAATAAACAAAATAAATGTAACTCACCTATATTTATTTATTTTTTTATATTTTTAATTTTTCTTTCACAGAGATAAATTCAAATTCTTTCACCAGATGGTATATCTACTTGTCAACTGCACATTTTCACGTTGTTATTGCTCTAATTTTATTTTTGTAATATTTTACTTTAACAATTTGTTATTTGTGTTTTTAATATTGTTCTTTTTTCATTATCCAAGTAAACTGAATGACACTTATTAATTTTAAATGATTTAAAACACTGATTAATTTATATTTATTAATTTTTTAATTAAAGATTAATTTTATTATCTTTATTTTTCGTTTTCTTAGACTTTTTTCACATTTATAGATTTACATTTATAAACTTTCAAAAAAAAATTAAGTCTTAACACTTGTGATTTGTGGTGGTGAAATTTTTTAAAATTTTATTTCAATAATACTGATGATTTGATAAATTGTTGAATTAAATTTTGATTATATTTATTTTATTTTGAAGATCCTCATATCATGTTTCCATTGCCAGCTGAAATATCATCTTTCAAGACTTAAACTTATTTTTCCAATTAAAAAGTTTATGAATAAATGTAAACAAAAAATAATTAGCTACAACTCGTTTTTATTTATAAAGAAAAAATAAAGATATTAAATTTTAATTTATTGTCATTTTAATAATTATAATTATTTAAAATTAAATATTTAAATAATTATTATTTTATTTTTATTTTCAGTTGTTTTAAAACTTTTTTTAATCAACTCTAATGATAATTTAGTATCAATTAAACAAAATGATACACTATTATTATTACTATTTAATATTTTACGGTTCTTACTGTTACGCTTATTGTAGATATGTAAATTATGATTTACAATATCATTGTTGACATCGATTTGACGTAAATTATGCTCTTGATTTTGTATTGTTTCATTTTTTTGTATATTTTTATCATCACGACGACGTGAATTAAATACAACTACATTTTCAATTGATGTTTTTTTACCAGCATTTCCAGTATTTTGTGCTGAACCCTGTAAAAATTTTGTATTTTTAATTTATCCAAATTGTAATTATTTAACTGTACATAAAAATAAGAAAGTAAATAATATTTTAACTTAAAAATAAATCCATAAGGTTAAAAAAAAAATTATATATGTGAGAAAATTATAAATAAATATTTATTTCGTTTTTCAATAATAACTTTGTTTTGTTTTTTTAATTAACATAATAATATTAATAACAATAATATATAAAAAAAATAAATAACTTTTGGTGAAAAATAAATTTTGTTTTGAATATTACATTTAATTTGTTTTCTTAAATGTCAATTGAATGTATGTAAATTTATAAATTTTGATGAGTTATCACTTTTTGTTGTATGCGTTATTTATAACGTATAATTTATTAATTATTATTTTATTTTTGATATTCAGTCGATGAGTCGAACCGACAAGGATAATGGTGAAACTCGTGTCTCAATTGTAGGTGCACGTGAACGTTGCTAAAAACATATATGTTTACCACAAATAAATGAATAAATAAATGATCAAATGAATAAATAATTAAATAAATTGATAAACTCCTAGCTAACCACGAATTTCCAGGATTTTTTGGTAAATTTTCTAAATTTGCTAAATTTAAATAAATCAGATAAATCATTTAAATAAATTCAAAGCTATTGACGTTCCTAAAAATAATTTCTGGAAATTTTTTGGTTCATATCACGAAAAACTTGTTAGCTTGGTTACCAAATTAATTAATTATCATATAAATTCATCAAACAAAAAATATAATAAAATAATTTTTCACTCAAATAAAAGTAAATATATTTTAATTATTTTTAAATTCAACTTACTTGAGTTGTTTTTCGAATATTAAAAAGTCCATAAACAATTGGATTCATACATGAGTTTGTACAGGCAAATAAAAATAATCCTTTCTGTATTCTTTGGTCAACTTTTTTAGCACTTTCTCTATCGATCCAGTACCTTTATTCAATAAAAAAGTATTCAAAAAAATAAAATCCAGTAATTTAAATAAATTAATGATTAAAATAATTGAAACTTATTACTTACCAAACACTCATGATATAATAAGGTGCCCAACAAACAAAAAATACAAAAACAATAATAATTGTCATTTTTAATGTTCGAATTTTAGCACGTCCTAAAAATCCCAATGATGATCTACGAATTCTATCTGAGTATTTTAAATGAGAGCCAAATAAAATGTGTTAAAAACATGAATTTATCAATTTGCTTGTCATTAATAAAATGTTAAGAGTTTTTTCTACTATACTATTTTAACTTACCAGGACCAAGAGTTTCTCTTGATTTACGATATATTTCAAGTAAAATACTTGAATATGTATAAATAATAATAATCAATGGAAAAAAATACATCATGACCATACCAAATATTGAATACATTAATTCATGGCCATCATTTGCAAATGCATTATAAGTTATACATTGTTCGTACCATGTAAAGTTTGGATGTACTTCAACATGAAAAACAACCATCTAAAAATTAAATTAAATAAACAAAAAAGTATTTTAATTAGAAAAGAAAAATATATGCATTTAAGACTTTACAATAAGCTTTCAAGTCAACAAGATTATTTCTAGAAGAATAAAAAAAAATTTTATAAAATGACGATAAAAATAAAAAATAAAATTATAAAATTTACTTGAGGTGCAGAGCAAAGTGTAGATCCAATCCAAGCAAAAAGTAGCATCATTTTTCCTCTTCTATCGACGTCCATTAGTTGCAGAGGTTTTAAAACAGCATAATATCTATTCATTCATTAAAATGATACACAATAAATACACATAAAATATTAAAAAATAATAATATTAATGCAACATACCTATCAACACTGATACAAACAAGAACAAATGATGATAAATATATTCCAAATACACGAAAAAATGCCATTATTCGACACATTGCATCACCAAAAGGCCATGAAACTGTTGCTGCCCATGTTATTTCCATTGGCATCATTAATAATGCAACCTGTTGATGCAGTTATTTAATTAATTTCGTATAAAATAATAATATTTTGCTATTCTATTTTACAAATATCATAACTTTTTTCTTGTAAATTTATTTTCCTTTTCTTTCTTTTTTTCATGTTTTTATTATTAATTAATTTAATTAGTTAATTGATTTATGTTGATTTAAATATTACCAGTAAATCAGCTACAGCAAGATGCATCAGCATTGTATTTATTCTCGATTTATTTCTACGTCTACGTTGAAGAATTAAACATAATACAGTTGTATTTCCAGTTATTGATATTATCATCAAGATACTGTATGTTACAATACTGACAACATGACCCTCATTAAATCTCATATCAATTGGTAATTCTGGTGTCAATGTTGTATTTTCAATATTGTTCATTAATACAATTGTTGGTTCCATTTTATATTATACTAAAAATTGATACAAAAATAAAATTAATTAAAATTTAATAAATTGTTTGATAACTTTATTTATTTTTTTCTTTGATGAAAATTGTTTTTTATTTATTTTCTTTTGCTAAAAATTGGAATTAAGTTTTTAGATAAAACTTTTTATATGACACAGCTTGAAGGTATCTTTTTTATTTTATTTATTTTGGAAATTTATATTCTATATTGAGTTTTTATTGTCACGTATTTTGTGCAGTAATAATAATTTAATAAATATATATTTATTTATTGTTTGGTTTATTATTTTTATTGATAAATAATATTTAATATTAATAGAAAAATTAGTTGTATAAATTTAATGTATATAGTTTTTTTGGAAAATTTAGAAAATGCAAGTCGACATTCGACAAACAGTAGAATGAACAAACTACGTGATTGCCATTTCAATGATAAATATTTATCGATGATACTTTAAAGTTTATTTAAGGACTCTCTGAAGCGTGCTCAACTATACTCTAACATATTTCATCATAAACATAAAAATATCGTATTGACTTAAAGGGCTTTGTTCATAAAATTATGTATATTTTTCCATTTTTATCAATCAAATCCCCGACATTGAAATTTATTTTTAGAAATTAAATAAAATCATCTTTTAAAAATATTTTTTAATTATTTCTTCTTTTACTTTTTCTTGTAAATTTTATATTAAAAAAGATTCAACTTTTTTTTTCTTCAGAGTTATTAAACACTTTTAATACACTTTTATTTTATTAACACTTGAAAATTTAATTTATAAATTTTTTAATTATTTAAATAATAATTTATAAACATTTTTGCTACTTTGATATTTTTTTTCTTGCTGTTTTTTGTTTTTATAGAAATTAATAAAACTTGGTATTTTTTTTCGTTTTTATATTGATGAACCTTAATTGATAATGAATTTTTTTTATATTAAATGTTAACCCTTTCGTATTGGGGTGCGTGTTAACACTGACTTAGCCACTTGAATTTTTTTATTCATTTTACATCCGCGCTTCTTGTTTAGCGCCCGCGCAAAAACCTTCATCTAATATATATATTGTTAATATTAATTTTTTGCGTGATATTATTGACGATAAATAAAGTTATCCATTAAGAATATTGGAAATAAAAAAATGAATTAAATTAATACATAGTAAGTATATAAATCTC
Source organism: Aphidius colemani (assembly GCA_030523065.1). Taxonomy (NCBI): domain Eukaryota; kingdom Metazoa; phylum Arthropoda; class Insecta; order Hymenoptera; family Braconidae; genus Aphidius; species Aphidius colemani. The sequence goes on from JAPYYR010000612.1 coordinate 25,701, forward strand.
TCTTCAAGTTTAAATGAACTTTAAGTCTTTAAAATTTATTTTTTTTTGTCTGAAAAAATAATAATTTTAATGATATTTATTTTTATTTTTTTCTATTCAAAAATAGAATTTAGAATATAAAATAAACAATTAAATTAAATACCTAATATTATTTATATTTAGAATTTAGAAAAAAAAATAAAAATCAAATAAAAAAAATTTAAAAACAGTACTTAAAATGTGAAAAAGCAATAAAATAATTTAAAAAAAAAAAATATGTATAAAAATAGTATTTAAAATATAAAAATAAAATAAATGATCAATTGATGTTGTTTGGTCTAGATAAATAATTTAATCGCAAACACTTTGACCATAATTATCAAATGATTGATCATGAAAAATAAAAGTGTTGAAAAATTTGATGTAAAAGGCCACAAGATTGATTATATATTTTTTATTTTCAAAAACTAAAAGTATTTTTTTCTTTATAAATATTTTTTTTAACCACTTTGATCTCGACTTTTTCACTGACTTATTGCCCCTAACTTTGTAGCTAAACTTTAATACAATAAAAAAGTTTGTTTCAAAAAAAAAAAAAAAGAAACCCATAAGTATGAAAATCAAAAATTTTATAAATTTTATTTCATTAAAAATACAATATAGATCTTTCAAAGGAATTTTTAATCATAAATAATGATAAAATTAATTTGTAAATATGATCATTAAAAATGATAACCTCATTTGCCCTATTATATATTTAATTTTCATTTTATTGGCATTTTTTTTTCTTTGATATTTTTAATTTCATTATTAATCTTATATTATCTAAATAATATTAAAGTCCAATATTTTTTTTTCCATTTAAACTAATAAATAATATCGAATATTTCCTGTAATTTTATTCTTCATTTTTAATCAACAATAATTTAATATTTTTATTCTATAATTTATTATATTATTTCCTTGTCTACACTTATATCTATTTTTTTATTTTTTAGATTTACAACAATGTGATAAAGAATTTAATTCAAACGAGATATTTTTTTTTTAGCTTTGACATGTTTCACATTATCTTGGGTATTTTACATTCGATACAAAACATTCTCAACGGGTGTCCAATAACCCTTATTTTCATCCCATCAGCTAGAAAAAAATGAAAAAAATATGTTTGATTCTCTTTGTTGACTCTCGAGGCGAATTATCGGGGACATCATTGCTTTTTTTTTGCCCTACAATCGTCCTCATTTGCCACAATGTAATTGCAATTACAATTCATTGAAAAAAGAAAAGAAAAAAAGACATTAAAATAAATAAAAAAATAATAAATAATAATTTGATACAATTTTTTTTTTTATTTATCATATTTATTTCGTTTTTATCTATTTTTTTCCCTTATGAATTGTATTTGAGATAATGAAAGGTGCTATCGTGATTCTTATTAAATCATGACCTTGATAAATATCCTCAACTGACATTCCAATTTGTAAAACATGTCCAGGTGTCTGGTGCACTCTTTTACTATTTTTTTATTCATTTTTTATATTTTTATAATCAAGATAAATATAGCGCCAACTTTTTTATATAATTAAAAATTTTTTACTATTAATGATTGTATTTCGAATTATTTGCATTTCGAAAAATTTATATTTCGAATTAGTTGTATTTCGAATTATTTCTATTTCAAACTAATTGGATTTCAAATTATTTGCATTTTGAATTACATAAGCAATAATCAAATAGATTAACTAAATAAATATTTAAAATACTTTTTAGCGAATTAAAAATCATTACTATTTAAAATAGTTTCTTTTATTTCAAAAAATTTATTTAATTGTGCAAAAAAATAAAATATGTTTCGTAAAAATATTTTTAATTTATTTTCTCTTCAAATTTCTATATAGATAAATTAAATAAATAAAAGTATAAAAATAATAATAAATAATTTTAATTGAATAAACAAAATCCTCTTTACTTGATCTCTTTGAATGGATTTTTTTTCAAATATTTTTTCATTGTGATTTATTTATTTATTTATTGAGCTTTTTCAATTATAACACTTTTCTAATACGTCTAGAATTTTCACCCTTGACCTTCAAAAAAAATATCAGTACATTTGTCTACCTTCGTCTGCTTGGTAAATAATTGCACAGTGAATTGATTTTCCTATTATTTTTCTTTTTATCCTTTCATATATTCTGCTAAAAAAACAGAGCTTCTTTCAAATTAATCTCTACCCTATCAAGATCAAAAAAACAATTTCAACATTAAAAAAAAACTTGTATGTATTGTTATAGAAAAAAATATTTATCTAAAATAAAAAACCGGAAATGTTGAAAAATACAAAATGAAAATGATAGTATAATCTTGTGTGTACCTTATATTATTTTTTTTTCTATTCCTCTTCCATCAAAAAAAAAAAAAAATAACAGGTAAATAAATACACCTTTATCTCCAAGCCAAAAAAAAAACAACACTTTTATTTTTTTATTTAATATTTATTTTTTTGTATGATTTTTTTAGCTTTTTTTTACGGAAAATCTCTGGATTATCCAAGCTAATTAATGTTCACTCTTGTGTGTTTATTACACGTTGAAATAAATAAAGTAGATATCAACTTTGTACATCAAAAAATTGACATTAAATTCAGCATGGCCAAACATGATTAAAATATATAAATATAATTTTTTAAAAATGAATCAGTAATATCCAAATGATTATTAAAATTGACAGTGAATTAATATTATGATACATCACACTGTCTAACGATCGATATTACACTGAATCAAGATAAATAATAATTCAAATAAAAAAATATAAAAAAAAACAAATAATATTTATCACTATAGTTACATTAAACCACCTCGTCATAAATCATGACAACTTTATTTTTCTATTGCGTATACAATTATTTTTATTTTTTTATTTAATATTTTTCTTTTTTAATTTTTTTGTTTTTGTTGTTATTGAAATTTAATTGAATTATGAAAATGATTATTGTTAATTTGGTTCAATTAATAATGATGATTTATTTATTTTCTGTAAATTATATTTCTGGTTGTACTTGGTAATCGAGTTATTAACTTTAGTGACTGAAGATCGAAAGATCCAATTAAATCATCATGAACACTTTGAGGCCAGACGAATGATCAGGTCAAATGTCAAATGATCACTGATAGTTCTCATCTTTAATATTTAATATTTATTTATTTTATTTTAATTTATTTAATTTTTTTATTATTATTATTTTATACCAGTAATTAAATTAATATTTAATAATTATTATTTTTGTTTATTCATTTTTTTAGTTGTTAAAGGTCTTTTAAAAAGCTTCAAAATTATTGTAGTTTTAGTTATTGTTACTTAATTAATGAACAAATAAATGAAAAATATTTTGTGATATTGTTAGATGCTTTTTTTTTTTCAATATTATTAGATTGAAATATGTTAAATTATATGCCAAATATTTGAAATATGATAAAGCGATGAGCACAATAGGGTTAAATTATTGACCCGTTATTTAAATCAAAAAATTCATCAACTGTTAATAATTTTCAATTATAATTTGATTTTTTTTTAAAGTGTTACGTAACTGGCATTGACAAGTTTGATAAAATATTTTAAATACAAAATTTAATCAATTACTTAGGACTAATTAGGAGACTAAATTAAATTCTAATTTTAAACGATTTCATTATTTTTATTATTGATAACGAGTGAGTACGATCCGGCATTGCCGGAATTACGCTGTTGTCTTGTAAATGCAACAAATTTTATTTGTGAATTTAACAGTTTTTTTGTAAATGTATAATAATAATGATAAATAAAATTGATAGAAAAAATAATTAAAACACAATTAAATAAATAAATAAAGTCAAATTAATATTATATATAAGTTTATTTTTATTAATTATTTAGTTTAAAACATTAAACAAACAATTAGACACCTTTTTCAATTTTATTTATAAATAAGTTGTTTGAAAACGTTAAAATCCAACTGCATTTTCTATACGGATGTTTTTTCGTTTTTGTTAAAAAAAAAACATTAAAACACAATTAAATAAATAAATAAAGTCAAATTAATATTATATATATGTTTATTTTTATT